>PVJI01025378.1:0-20550 GCA_004026765.1 Micronycteris hirsuta | reverse complement strand
AATTAAGATCCGGTGGCAGACAGGACCAGGTGAAGGAGATCAGCAAGCCAGAATTTTTTAAGATACATCTTTGCCAAATTAATTCCCATCCCACAGACATGATCCACACTTGCTCACACAGGAGTCACACGGAGCTGTGCTCAAAACGTGTAGATTCTCAGGACTGTGTGTATACACGTGTGGAAATCACTGCCACACCTAGTGCTCTTGGTGGACATGGGAGTGGGGATGGTGCAGTGGCAGTGACCAGCAGAAGAAACCCTAGGAAGATGGAGTTAGAGCAGGACACCAAGGGGTCAAGTCCGGCGCCGCCGGCTCCTGACAGGCAGGGGGCGGGCTGTGGAAGCCTCGGTTTCCTCGTCTGTGAAATGGGGATGTGAGAATGAAGATGCTGTTGAGGGGTTAGGACGGAAGGGCACACATGCAACGCGGGGCTCACACCAGCAATAAAAACAACAGCCCAGCCCTGGCTGGTGTAGCTCAGTGGATTGAGCGCGGGCTGGGACCCAGAGGGTCCCGGTTCGATTCCCCGTCAGGGCACATGTGAGAGGCAACCATACATTGCTGTTTCTCTCTCTCTCTGTCTCCCTCCCTTCCCCTCTCTCTAAAATAAATAAATAAAAAATCTTAAAAAAAAAAAAAAAATGCCCAGCCCCGGCCCAGTGGCTCTGTTGGTTGGAGCATCGTCCTGTGCACCAAAAGGTTGCGTGTTCGATTCCTAGTCAAGGCGCATGCTGAGGGTGGTGGGTTCGATCCCTGGTCAGGGCACGTATGGAGGCAACCCATCCATGTTTCCCTCTCACATCAATGTTTATCTCTCTTTCTCTCTCTCTCCTTCCCTTCCTCTCTGTCTAAAGTCAATAAACATATCCTTGGGTGAGGATTAAAAACAAAGAAACCAAAAAAAAAAAAACCCCCAAAACCCCAGCCCCATGCCTACCTTCAGAGGGCAACCAAGTATGGAGAAAAGAAAAAAAAGATTCTCTTGCTACAACTGGACCCCATACAGGTCACATGACAGGAATCAAAAAACAGTTCTTTCCAAAAACCACGTGAATGGCAACGCCCCGGGCCTGGCGCATCGGAGGACCTATCTGGTCCTGGCGTGTCCCCGTGTCCCGGGTCTTGTCCTGACATCTGCGTGTGCAGGTGTTTTAGTCCCAGGGACACGGAGATGCCGAGCCTCCCGCGGGAAGGCGCTGCCGCTGGCCCTTGAGACACGGGGCTCCCCAGCACAGGGAGGGCACACCCGAGGGGAGACCTGAGACGGGAACAGACCTCAAAGGGGGACCTTTGTCGGGTCTCCTTTCAGGCTCTTCTGGGAATGAAAGAAAAAAAAAAAAACCCACCCCACGAAGCTCAGGGCAGCGCAGGAGGTTGGAGCGATAACCCAGGGAGCCTGGGAAATGAACTGAGAATCGCAGGAAGGGGCCGGGACAAGAAGGACGGTCACGGCGAGATAAGCAGGACAGCGCCCCAGACAGCCTGTTTTCCCCAAAGGTGACGGCAGGGCACCAGGTGCCACACTCAGATCCAAGTCTGGAGCCCAGAAGGTCAAGGGCAAAGTCACCGCGGGTCACATCACACATAAACGCCATTGTCCCCACGCTGACAGAGAGGTGTCCACACGAAGCTCCTGAAGCCAAAGGGAAAACATCACAGAGCGACGCAGGCGGGGCTTGGGGCAGAGGGAGGGGGCCCTTGGGATCCAGGCTGGGAGGGGCCTGTGGACCTGGGCCCAGCGCCCGCTTAACAAGGGAGGAAACTGAGGCAGGGGCCCCGCCCCCTCAGCCCGGGACCTCCCAGGAGGCCGCCTGCTCCTGGGACAGAGGCAGGTTTGGTGGTTTCCGGGCTCCCCGCTCCTGGGACAGACGCAGGTTTGGTGGTTTCTGGGCTCCCCGCTCGCCCCTGAGGTCAAAGAGGTACAAGACGGTGCTTTCCGTGACGCATGTCCCCCGACTCTTCATCGACGTCCTCATGACGTCTTCCTCTGTGACCGTTCTCTGCTTCCCTGCCACAAGCACCACCCTGTTCCTGCCCCTCCCCTCCCGTCAGCCTTGGACCCTGGGTCGCTCGCTGCCCATCCGCCCTGCCGGCCGCGTCCCCGGAGGCTCCGTGCCGGAGGCTGTTGCCCATCAGTCAAGGAGGTCCCAGCCCCCCCCCCAAAGAAACCTGAGCCCCGTCACCCTGGGAGCATCAGGCAGGGTGGGATCCGACTCAGACGCCCCTTTTCTTTCCACCTGTGGCTGCAGGGAGGAGGCTCCTCCCACCAGCCTTTCCCAGGGGGTCCACGGGACCAAAAAGGGGTTCCCGGCCTGGCCCACCAGCTGCACCTCGGCTGAGGGACACTCAGGCTGACCTCCCACCGGGTGGGGGACGCAGGCAGGACCTGACCCCCCAGGATCACCCATGGTGCTCCCTCTCACCCCAGGGGGCGGGGCTCGGAGAACTTTCGCACACACAGGACAGACGTGGACAGGGAGGATGGCTTCTGGAACTCCCGTGTGCAAATGAAGCCAAGAGGTAGACGCCAGCCCCCGCCGCCAGGGGCTCGGTGGCGGGGCCGCAGGGGGGCTCGGGAGGACGAATATCTAACCAGCTGGATGGGGGAGTCCCACGGAGGGGGGACCCAAGGCCCCGGCCGATCAGAAACACCTCATCCGTAGACTGTGGCATCAACTGTCGCTGCCCGAGAGAAGCCACCGGGCAGAGGTGGTGTCAGCAGCCAAGGCTGCCCCAGCGAAAGGGCGCGCTCATGTGGTGCCCCCCCCACTTTGACAGAACAGCCCTTTGCCTTGTATGCCCGCCAAGGCAATGACATGACATAGAATAGACACCGACTGTTTGCAACCGGGCTTCCCACGGTCTCCGCGGGAAAGGCACTGAACAAATGTCGGCCTGACCTAACATCAGCCCATTCCCGGGTTTCTCTGGCCGGTCCCCTTGCCGACTCCCCCAGATCCGAGGCTTCCAGCTGGCACCTCGCCTCCGCCCGGGTTGTGACCCTGTTATAGCCTCAGGGTGCACTGAACCTGTCATGTGCCACACCCCGAGGTGCCTCCCTGCGGCTTCTGCCCTTCCGGCCCGTTTTCTGGCCACATCCTCCCTGGTCCTCCGCCTCACACCCTCATCTGCAGCGGGCTCTCCTCCCTGCATCCCAGGCTGGCCAGGCTCCCCTGGACACGCCCCACAATGCAGTCGGTCCCCCAGGTAAGCTCTCTAGACACCCAGCTTCCTCATTTCCGTCTCCAAGGCCTGGCTCCGTGACATCCAGCTCAGGGCACCGGTGCAAGCCACCGGGCATGGTCCGGGAGCAGCTGCATGCAGCCTGGCCTGCCACGGGTGCACAAGTCACTCACTGTCCTCAGACAACAGGGGAGGGCTCAGACACCGTCACTCCTAGAGCCCAGCCCTGAACACACCACCAACGCCAGACTTTCTGGGAAGGGCGGACCAGCCCCCAGACAGTCTTTCTCTCCCCCTCTGTCACCCGGGCAGACGCGCCCACAGACCCAGCCCAGGGAGAAAGCCGTCTCTCCCCGGGAAAGCATCCAAGGAATTTGACTCGGGCATTGGGAGGTGTCGGAGAGCTCCTGAAAGCACGCTTAGTCCTGAACACCCGCCCCGAGGGTTGTTGGGATCCTTCAAGAATCCAGGTCGGGTCAGAGGGGAAAGGACAGATGCCGGGCAGGTGTGGTGCCCCAGGAAGACGGAGGTTTCAGAGCCCCACGAAGCTTTCGAGGTCAGGGAATCGAGACAACTGCTCTGGGTCCCTGTTCTCAGGTTTCCCACCGGGGTGATGGCAATGATGAGGGTCAAAGGACATCATGGGTCGGAGCGAAAGCGCTTCGTCAATCGAAGACAAATGAGGTGCATTTCCTGAGGCCCAGGCTTTGCAACAAGGAGCCCACAGGAGCCACAGGCGGAGTGATAACAGGAAGCGGGTACAGGTGTGAAGACCGAAACCTGGAACCTGGGTGCAGAAGGAAGAGCCACCCGGCTGCCTGGAGTCCTCGCCCCGGGGACTCTGAGGACGCCGTTCATGTCAGGGGGTCCCCCCTCCTTTCTCGGCTTCTGGTGAACAGAAACCAGGAACCCCCACAGCCCTGGGCAGCAGCCACGTCACGTATGCTGACTGGCAGGCACCCCAATAGAAGCCTGGCAACGCTGATCAAAGATTCCAATTCCTGGGCCCCCAGGCTCCGAAGTCAGAACCTTGGGGATGGAGTCGGACACCTGTTTTTTGTTGTTTTTTTTTAAAGAGGGAGAGGAGAAAGGAGGGAGAAAGAGCAATGTATGGTTGCCTCTCACATGGCCCTCACTGGGGACCTGGCCCGCAACCCAGGCATGTGCCCCTACCGGGAATCGAACCGGGACCCTCTGGTTCCCAGCCCGCGCTCAGTCCACTGAGCTACACCAGCCGGGGCTAACACCTGTTAAGTTTTAACAAGCCTCTCAAGCGAGTCTTGGAGAAGTGTGAGAAGCTCCAACCCAGGAATATGGGTAAAGCTGTGCAGCTGGGAAGACCTGGTTCGAATTCCCGTTCTGCTCCCCAGCAGCTGTGTGGCCTTGGGCAAGTTACTGAACCTCTCTGAGCATCTGCTTCCACCTAAGTATACAGCCCACGGGGCGTGGCTCGGAGGACTGGAGACACAGACAGGCAGGAAGAGGTGTTCACGGTGTTGATTTCGGGTCAGAGGCGGCCCAACCGCGGCCCAACACAAAATCGTAAATTTACTTAAAACATGATGAGACTTTTTTGTGGTGACATGTCCCAGTGTATTGAATGGGGGGCCCAAGACACCTCTTCTTCTTTCACTGTGGCCCACAGAGGCCGAAAGGTTGGGCACCCCTGAAAGCTATCCTAGGAGGCATGAACAACTGTGCCCCCCCCTATCTTTTGGGGTGGGGGGTACAATCTGACGCTGAGAACGCAAGGGAGTTCCTAGAGCCCCTTCACACGTGGCGGAGGCGGGCAAAACTCACGTCCTCCACTTTGGAGGCTCCCATCAGCCCCTAGACTAGGACTCAAGCCAAGTAAACAGGAGGGAGACCCCGGCTGCGCACTGAATGGAGGCCAAGACCACGCCCTTCTCCGAGGGGCGTGGCCTGCAGGTGGGCTCCCGAACCGACCTGCAGCCCACTGACTCCCTTCAGGTGGGAATAAAGGAAAAACGGACAGCGGGCCTCCTGGACAGGCCTCTGGAGAGGTGCGGGAGAGAGGAGGGATAATGCTCCCTGGTACTAACCATGGGCCTGACGCACGCACCCCCTGGAGCCTCAGTCTTTCCATCCAGAAACGGATTCACCAAAGAAAATGAAGCAACCAGCTCGGGGCTGGTGCCTGGGAGGCGGTCCGCTCACAGCCCAGGTCGGGGTGGGGGGGGGCAGCCGCTGCTGTGGCGACCCCTGCCCTTTGCCCAGCGTGTGCCCCGCAGCAGAACTTGGCGAAGGTTTCACTCTGCTGCCCCGAAACGAGATGCCACCTAAGACTGAGGTTCACATTCCTGGTTGTTCAAGTTATTAAACGTCCTGGCCCACGGAGTCGAGCCAAAGGGAGGCAGGAACTTTCAGGCCAGGGCGCCCGGGAACACATTTCCCTCCTTTTGACTTATAAGGCGGGAGCGGCTGAGGGCGAGGACGCCCAGCAGCCCCGGATTCCAGCCCTGGGGTCATTCTGGCTCAGAGGCGAGGTCTGAGTGACAGTCCGGGTCAGGGGACCCCCTGCGCCCGGGCAGCTAAAGTTTCCTGCTCTCGCTCCTGGGCGCACAGGGGCCTCTGGCGGCGCAACGTTCCCTCGGGCCCGCCGGCCCCTGGAGGCCGGACACTGGGTCCAGAGTTCGGCCGCTTTCCTGGCCATCCCCATCCAGGGTCCCCCGCCTCGTGCCCAGCACCGAGCGCCGGGAGCGCCCGCGCCCCCGCCCGGCCCACCGGCTCACCTGCTGAAGACGAGGCAGCCCAGGTGGTTGATCTCGTGGTCGGAGCGGTGGCGGCTGTAGTCCTCCCACAGGTCCTTGAAGGCGGTGACCGCCAGGATGAACAGCACCGGCGCCAGCGCCAGGCCGGGCTGGAAGGCGTTCACCGCCGGCACGAAGTTGAGCAGAGCGATGAAGACGAAGTACACGTTGGCCAGGCGGTGGAACTGCTCGAACAGGTTCTTGGGCAGGAAGGACAGCAGCGTGTACTTGGTGGTCTTGAGCCGGTTGTCGGCCAGGTGCCGCGCGCCCTTGGCCGCGCCCGCCGCGGGTTCCTCGGCGCCCGGGGGCGGCAGCAGGTTGGAGCGCACCGTGCGCGTCCTGCCCTCCCGGCGCCGCCGCCGCCGCCGCCGCCTGCCCGGGGGCGCGGGCTCCTCGGCCGCCGCCGGCTCCCGCTCCATGGCCGCGCGTCGCCGCGCCCCTCTCCTCCGCCGCTCGCGCCCGCCCGCGCCAGCCTCCTAGGTGATCATCGCCCGCGGCCGGGGCGCGGCGGCGCGGGCTCCCCGCCTGCAGGACGCACGGAGACGACGGTCAGCGCGGCCCCGCCCGGCCCGCGCCGCCGCGCCCCGCCCCGCGCCGCCCCGCCCCGCAGCCCCGCGGGGCGCGGGAAGCACAAAGCGCCCGGCCGCAAAGTTGAGAGCCGCTCAGTTCCGTTTCCCAGGAGCAGCGTGCGCGCCCACGTGGCGGCGCGCGGACCCCGGCCGGAGAGGGGGCGCTGCAGAGGGGCCGGGGTCAGGCCCCTGCCCGGCGGCCCGGCTTCCCGGACGGGCGCGCGCTGCGGGCCCCGGGTCGGGAGCCCCGCGCTGCGATCAGCCAGTACGGGAATCCGGAGGACTCACGCGTACCTTCTCCACCCAACACAGCTGCTCGGGGGGCGCCCCTGCGGGCGCCGTGCCCCCGCTCCCTTCCTCTGCTCTCCCCCCGCCCCCTGCCCCGCCTCCGCCCCTTTGAAGATTCACTTCTTGGGTGAACTAGACTTTTCCCTTCCCATAAGCACGCTGCCTTCCTTACCTCTCCAAATAGGATTTTTTTTTTTTTTTTAAAGAGAGGAGTGTGTCGTTGTGGCAAAGGCAGGGCCTCTCTTCCTCTCGGGTAAACTTTGAGGGACAGCATAGCCCTTGTGCGCTGTGGCGCTGAGGGCGACCCCGGGACAGGGACAGGGTAGCGAGGGTGCATGTCGGGGAGAGAGGAGGGACCAGGGGCAAAGGAGTCCCCTCACTGTTCGCGGGCCACCAGAGAAGGGGAGGGTGTGGAGAAGGTGCCGCATGGCAGAAAGGGCGAGGCAGTCCCGCCGGGTCCACAGTTAAGGGCCCCCAGATGTGCCACAGCGCTGAGGTTTGACCCCCCAACTTTAGAAGCACAGAGATGAGCCCTGGCCCGAGGCTCAGTGGGTTAGAGCGTTCTCCGGATTCCCAAGGTTGCGGGTTCGAACCTGGGTCAGGGCACATCCGGGCAGCAACCAATGAGTGCATCCATAAGTGGAACAACAAATCAGTGTTTCTCTCAAAATCAAGGGGGGGATATATATATATATATATAAAACAGGGATTTATGCCATGGCAAAGGATTTAGGTGAAAGCCACAATTTGGAGTGCTATCTGTCTGGATTGGGGGAGTGGCTGGCCTCCTCCCACAGGCCAGGCCGGCATTTCTCTTCCCACACGGGGACCCCCTATCATCTCGGCAGCCCCACAGCCTCTGCAGGCCTGGGTGCCCACCCCCCACCCCGGGTCCCTGCTGATAAGTCACTGTTCTAACATGGCCCAAACCACTGGCCCCTTCGCCCTGACCCTCTCTCGGGACAGCCCTCACCTCCTGCCCCTTCTCCCAGCCCATCCGGCAGCCATGCCAGGTCTCCCATCACTACAGGGAGCCTTGCTGCAGACCGCGGTGTTTCCCAGAATCCAGCGTGAGGAGGGGAGAGGGTCTGTTACGAAGAAAGTGACCCACGCCCCAGGTCCAGCTTCCCCGACCCCTGCCTTTCCCAGGGGTACGACATGGGTGTGCAGAGGCCCAGAGCAGAGGAAGGGGTGGCCCAAGTCCCTGCCTTTCCGGGGAAGGGAATGAGATCTCACGGCGGATCCCCAGCATCCCTGACTGAGGATACCAGCACAGGAAGGACCACAGCTTCACTGGTTTCCGTGACAAAGGCCTCATGCACCCACGGTTCCCTCCATCATCAACCCAGAGAGGAGGCCTGGGGCCTGCTGGGGCCTGCAGGTGTCCCCGGGGTGCCCCGGGGCCTCGGGATGCGTCTCCCTGCCTCCCAGCCTCCCAGCCTCCTCGCGTCAGCCATCTGCGTTCTGCCCATGTGGTGACCGGGCCCTTTCGTGTTCTTACCCTGAAGCCCCTGCGTGTCCCCCGTCGCTTATAAAGTCGAAGGCTGGGTCCGCAGAGGTCCCTTGAGGCCCTCAGGGGACTGGCACCAACTGGCTGTTTTCACTCTGTCCCCCCACCACGGCCAGCCCAGCCCTAGGGCGAGAGGTCTCCTTACCCCCCCTCAGAACAAGCCTTGTTCCCGCCCCTCGGCATTCTGATTGAAGGTTCCAAGGTTCCGCCCGTCACACTGCCCCTCAGGCCTAGAACCTGCCACCCGGCTCTTCACCAGCCCCCCTCCCCGCCACGGCCTGGCTCAGCTGGTGTCCACAATGCACGGCCCACTGACCTGCGTGGAATGACTTCTGTTCTGACCGATAGGCTGTGGGACAAGAACTGCCTTAGACTGCTCCGGGCTCACTGTCTGCACCACTGAGCTCTAAGGTGACCCCACCGTGGGGACCCTGGGCAAGTCACTTTCACACAGAAATACTTACTCGTCCCTTCTTGTGTGCCTGGCGTGCCGTAGGCCCTGGGGACACACGGGCGAACCGTCCACGACATTGTGGATCTCACATTTTGGTAGGAAGAGGCGGTATGGTATTGGGATTCTTGGTAAGAAGTATACATTTGGTCCTCAGGCACCTAAGGATGGGGGCTGGTTGCCAAGGGAACCAACCAGGTGATTGGAGGTTTAGAACTGTCAGTCCCGCCCCCTGACCTCCTGGGAGGGGAGGGGGCGCTGCAGGTTGAATCAATCACCAAAGACAATGATGTAATCGATCATGCCCGAGTAACGGGGTTTGGAGAGCTTCCACAGGGAGAGTGGTGGGCTCAGGGTGGACTCAGGAGCTCCTGGCACCTGCCCCTCTCCTGGTGCCTGCCCCTGGGCGTCTCTCCCACGTGGCTGTTCCTGAGCGACAGCCCTCCATAATAAACTGATGGTCTAGTAGGTGAAATATCTCTGAGTCACTCCAGGAAATTACTGGAACCCGAGGAGGGGGATATGGGATCCTCCAATTATGTCTCCCTTGGTCAGAAGCACAGGTGACAACCTGAACTCGTGACTGGCCCCTGAAGTGGGGGCCGGCTTGGAGGACAGCGCCCTTGACCCCTGCCCCCACCGGGTCATGTCAGGGTGGAGCGGTGCTGTAGGCGGCCAGGCTGGCGATGGAAAAGCGCGTGGTGAAGGGAAGCCACTCCCTGGCCACCACACTCAGTGCGATCAGTGACCCCTGATATAGGCAGCACTGAGCAGGGCACAACGTGGTCCCAGCTCTCAGGGACATCTGTCCTCCAGGAGGAATTCCAACCAGGGGGGCCCCGGGGCACAGGAAACCGGGCGGCGTAGCTGGGCTGTCGGAAGGGCCCCGGCAGCCCTGAGCAGAGGCCTAAGGAAGCAAGCCACACAGACGCCAGGGGGGACCGTGGGTCTCAGGCCCAGGCAGCAGGAGGCAGAGACGGAACCTGCAGGGGCTCAGATTTAGCTTTTAGCTGTGGGATAAGGATGGCCTTGGAGCCATGGGCCTGGCCCGTGGACTGCAGCAGTGGTCCCCAGGGGGGAGGGGGGCATGGTGGCTCAGGCCACCGTGGCTGTGGTGTGGGCAGGGCTGTGGCCCATTTGAGAAACTGAGTGAAGGACACAGCCTGGCAGCTGCAAACGGCAGTCGCTGAAGCCGGGGCGAGGGTGAGGGCAGGCGGGAGGCGGTGCTGGGAGGCTGGGGGCCAGAGTCTGAGCTCAGAGCGGCGACCCCACGGAGAGAGGGCCGTCTGGGGTCACAGAGCGGCTCTGGATGGGTGGAGGAGAGCGTGACCAGAGGAGCCCTAGGCAGGGGGGCCAGCAGGCAGGCTGCTGGGGCCTGCAGAAGGAGCCGGCCTCTGGACTTGCTCCAAATGCAATAGGAAGGCGTGGGTTGCCCCGGGCAGAGCTCGAGATGAGGGTCCGGTTTCCCTTTGAGTGGAAAATGGGTTTGGGGCCGTGGGAACGGCAAGGCGATGAACGCGCAGGGGGCTTAGTCCCGGCGGTGATGGGCAGCGGAAAACGGGACGTCCTTTCCCGGGTGGACTCCGCAGGCTCGGCCAACAGGGGGACATGAAAGGTGGTGGATGGAGGGTGACTGTCAAAAGTTGAGGCCCTGGCCAGGTTGCTCTAGAGCGTCATCCAGATGCGCCAAGGTGGCGGGTTCGATCCCCGGTCAGGGCACATGCAAGCGTCAGCCAATGAACGCATACGTAAGCGGAACAACCTCTCTCTCTCTCTCAAATCAATTTTAAAAAGAGCTGAGTTAATCACTTCGGGACGAAGGGGAGCCAAGCCCGTCCCTGAAATATGCCACTTGGGCAAATTATTGATTATTTTGAATGAAAGGTACTTGAGGAACAGCCAGAGCCAAAAGGAGAACCTGTTGACCCTCCTTTGTCCCCAAGAGCAGAGATGCCTCTTTGATGCAGAGGGGCCCTCCCTGGGCCCGGAGGGTAGAAGTTGTCTGAGCCAGCATGAAGCCGCCATGTTTGAGGTCTCCACGTGACAGGAGGGGGATGTCGTGAGCTACCTGTGACTCCCAGCTGAGGCCAACCGAGGGATGAGACGGTCCTACCTGCAGGTAGAGGGTGCTGGAGAGACTCTGGAGGTTACAAGTTACTTTCTCATGGAGGCAGTTCTGTGTGGCTTCCACGTACAAAGAATCAGCACCTTTAATCCCTTTAATCTATTTATAGAGGGAGAAAGAAAGGGAGAGAAACACCAATGTGTGGTTGCCTCTCACACGCCCCCTACTGGGGACCTGGCCCACAACCCAGGCATGTGCCCTGACTGGGAATTGAACCAGTGACCCCTTGGTTTGCAGGCGGGTGCTCAATCCACTGAGCCACACCTGCCAGGGCTATATAGCTTTTTTTTTTTTTTTTTTTTTTTTAAATGAGGTGTAATTGAATGTGCTGGAGAAGAAAGATATTCCATCTCCTAGATTATTTCCATGATGAATGAAAAAAGGAAGTGGAAGATGTTGGTAGCGATATGTGGTACGCCTCATCCGTGAGACACAAACAGGGGAGACAGAAGCGATCCCTGCAGTAGCCCGCTGGGCCTGGGGTAACAAAGCACCGAGGGGGAGGGGGTGGGGGCTCTGACATAGCACAACGGCACTGTCTCCCATCCTGGGGGCCGGAAGTCCTGGGTCCAGTGTCAGCCGGCAGGGTCGTCCCCTCCAGCTGCCAGGGCCTCTGTCCCAGGCCCCCTCCTTGCAGCAGGGCTTTGCTGAACCTCTCGGACGTCCCTGCTGGGTACGCGTCCACCCTCACCCTCAAGGGGCGTTCTCCCCGGGGCGCGTCTGTCCCCACACTGCCATTGTCGTAAGGACACCAGGTCCCTTGGATTAGGGCCGTCTCCTCCGTGTGACCTCATCGTAACTTAATGGGTCACTTTCCGTGACTATTTCCAAGTAAGGCCACATTCTGAGGTAAGGCGGGGGGGGGTCAGGACTTCAACATATGACTTGGTGGTGCGGGGTGGGGTTGGGGGTTCGATTCAACCTCTAGCAATCCCTAAGATTAAGTTATTACTCAAGATTAATTTATTCATTAGGTGGTTTATTGAGGAAATGGTTGCTACGGCCAGGCCAGGCTGTGGGGAATGGGCCGGGGAGGAACGTGGACACCCCGCCCAGAGTTATCACATTTACGTTTGGGAAAATAATATGTGATAGATCATAAATTGACTGATTGGTGGATCTAGATAACACTGTGCTGTTTTCTGATGAAGGAATTGTTCAGAGAGGAAGGTTATCATCGGATAAGAAAGAAAATCTGCTTTCCCAGAAGGCCAGAGTCCGAGTAAGATTTTCCTCTAGGTCAGCCAGTCCAGGCAACAACTCTCTCACAACGTGAAGTAAATAGTTATTAGGCACTTACTTTGTGTCCCATTCTAATAACCACCAGGATCACAAGGATGGGCCCTGGCTGGGTGGCTGAGCTGGTGGGAACGCCGCCTAGTCCACCAAAGGGTCGCGGGTTCGATTCCCGGTCAGGGCAACACTCCTGGGTCGCAGGTTCGGTTCCCCATTGGGACGCATGAAGGAGGCAACCGATCCATGTTTCTCTCTCTTCTCACGCGCTCTCTCTGGAATCAATATAAATATATTTTTTAAAAGATTTTATCTACTTATTTTTAGAGAAGGGAAGGGAGGGAGAAAGAGAGAGAGAGAAACATCAGTGTATGCTTGCTCTCACGTGGCCCCCACCAGGGACCTGGCCCACAACCCAGGCATGTGCCCTGACTGGGAATCGAACCTGTGACTCTTTGGTTTGCAGCCCGTGCTCAATCCACTGAGCTATGCCAGCCAGGCCCAATACAAATATTCTTTAAAAATTTTAAAAAGAATTAGAAGGGAAATTCCTCTAGGATGCTACTATTGTTACCTGGCATTTCCTTCTGAGCTGGGGGAGGAAATAAAGAATTAGGAAGTGCAAGGGAAAGATATTTGGGCAGGAATGGAAATGTTTATTCAGCCCAGGTGGGAGGGCCAAGCGCTGGGCAGAACCAGCCTGCGGAGGGATTACAGATCTCAGGCTGTGAAACTATGTGGCTGGCATTTTCATGTGACACCCGTCCCCACTTTGATTAGCCGTTAACCCCCCTGGCACTTTCTATTTATAAACATGATCTTGTTTCGTTTGATGAAGGCCTTTGCCAGGTTGCTTTCTAGAGTTGCGTGGGTGTGGTGTGAGTTTGGGCTGCGAAAGGGGCGTGGAACAGCCCCGCTGAAGCTCGCCACGGCCTCTCCCCGGGGCGCCCCGAAAAGCTGATTTTGGGGCTGCGAGGCGCTAGCGCGCGCCCCACCCAGCGTGTCTCCCTGGGTCGCGGATGCCAACAGCGGAGCACGCAGCCAGGGGGAGCCTGCAGGGCGGCCAGGCGCTTGCGTCTCGGAAGGCGATGGCTTTTGGGCTCTGGAAACCCTCAGGGGTCCCCACGGGGAGGGCCGCTGTCAGCTCCTGAAGAGGCCCAGGCCGCCCTCAGATGTTTGCTTTAAGGAAAGACATCCTTGGGGTGAATAATCAAAAAGTTATCTACTGAGCTTCCCCACAGGGGCTAATTTCGGGGGGCAGGGAGGGGCAGTGCTCAACATTTTATGATTAAAAAAAAATTTTAAGCCAATACAGAAGTCAAGAGAAGAACACAGAGAGCCTTGGCCAGGTAGCTCCGTTGGTTAGAGCAGCATCCCGATACGCCAAGGTTAGGGGTTCGATTCCCAGTCAGGGCATATACAAGGATCAACCAATGAATGTGTCAATAAGTGGAACAATAAATCAATGTTTCTCTCTCTCTCTCTCGATTTCTCTATCTAAAAATCAATTTAAAAAAGAGAGAGAGAGAATAACCTGCCAACCCTAACGTAACCACCGCCCAGGGCCACCTCCTGTAGTACCAGTTTACGGTATATGAAGTAAAGTCAGCCTCTGGCTCTTTCCACACGCAGGCTGGGTCTGCTCTGGGCTGCAATAGTGCCCTTTGGCCCACATCTTTGCACACTTTTGCAAGTGTGCCTTGAAGCCAGATTCCTAGACATGTGATCCTAGCGTCAAAGAGCAAAGGCGTCTGTGGTTTGGCTCGCCGTGGCCGCATTTCCCCTGTGGCGCAATCACCTCCAGGATCTGAAAGCGTCTCTTCCTCAGAGCCCCTCCAGCACCGCGTTTTTCCCATGCTTTTTTGTAGTTTTCTTCCCTGGGGGGCGAAAAGCAGTATCTCCATTTAGTTTTCATTTGCACGGCTCCTGTTTCGAGTGAGATTGGTCATCTCTTCCTGCGGTTAAGGGCCATGGATCCTTTATTCCCCCTGAAGTCACTCCAGATCTTCTCCAGATTTCTATGTCATCTTTTTTTTTTTTTCATTGTTTCTAAATTTTGAATTTTGGGTCATAATTAGGGAGGTTTTGTTACTTCTGGTGGGGAAAATATTTGCTCTCGTTTTCTTCTAGAATTTAGTTTCAAAATTCTACGTTGAAATTTCTGTTGCATTTGCCATATAGTCTGATATAGAGGGTAAGATGTGGCTTTTTTTTTTTAAGATTTTACTTATTTATTTTTAGACAGAAGGAAATGGAGGGAGAAAGAGATGGGAAGAAATATCAATGTGTGGTTGTATCTCACGTGGCCCCCCGGGGACCTGGCCTGCAACCCAGGCATGTGCCCTGACTGGGAATCGAACCGGCGACCCTTTGGTTCCCAGCCCGTGCTCAATCCACTGAGCTACACCAGCCAGGGCAAGATGTGGCTTTCATTTTACTTTTTCTAAATTGCCATCTGGTTAACCCCAAGGTGTATTCGAGAATTTAAGGCGCTACCTTTATCATATACTTGTCTCCATATACTTGGTTCTATTTGAGGACTTTATGTTCTGTTTCCTTGGCTGTCCTTTCATTTGTCAACATCACACGGTTCTAATTAAGGGCCTTTTAAAATATATTTCAACCCTGGCCGGGTAGCTCAGTTGGTTAGAGCGTCATCCCCATACACCAAGGTTTCAGGTTCGATCCCCAGTCAGGGCACATACAAGAATCCACCACTGAATACATCAATAAGCAGGACAAAAAAATTGATGTTTCTCTCTAAAAAAATTAATAAAAATAATGTAAATGTTTTAATATCTTGTAGGAATATTTTCCTTCCTCCCTCGTTGTTTTCCTCTGGAGTTTTCCTGACTATGGTGATGTGCCTTTGCATAGGGGCATTGCGATCAGCTTGCACACTCAGGTCTCCTCTGACTGCGGGATCGTTTTCTGAAGGCAGGTGTCCGTGGTCCCACGGGTGCCACCTGGCAGTGAGCCAGTTTGTAGTGATACTGGCTTCGTTTAAGAGTGGTCAGGAGCCCTGGCTAGTGTGGCTCAGGGGATTGAGTGCTGGCCTGCAGACCGAAGGGTCACCAGTTCAATTCCCAGTCAGGGCCCATGCCTGGGTGGCAGGCCAGGTCCCCAGCAGGGGGCGTGTGAGAGGCAACCAGTCATTGATGGTTTTTTCCCTCTCTTTCTTCCCCCTTTCCCCTCTCTCTAAAGATGAATGAATAAAATCTTAAAAAAAAAAAAAGAGCGGTCAGTAACCCAGGAACAATGTGAAGTGCAGGAGTTTCTGCCCCGGGTAAGCTTATAATCTGATGAAAAATGGACGCAAATTCCTACAGCACAGGACGGAACCCTGAGTTACTACAGGCCCGAGACTGCTTAATAGGAAGTTGCCCAAACCTATGTGCTAGAGCCCAATAAATTCCCCGGACCCTATAAAATGAATTAAATCAAATGAACGGAGGTGAGAAAAGCTAGATGGGAACCCCACGTTCCAAGGGGAAACAGGAGAAGAAGGGAATCTTTTGGAATTGGAAGCCTTTGCTAAGACGGAGGCGTTTGCCACTGACCTTGAAGAATTAGTGGATTCATGGTGCCTCTGGCCCTGACCGTGAACTGGAATACAGGAGAGGTGCCGAGGGGGAAAACCTGCCATTGGGAAATGGAGAAAAGTGGCATCTTTTTTTTTTTTTTAAGATTTTATTTATTTTTAGAGAGAGGGGAAGGAGAAAGAGAAGGAGAGAAACAGCATGTGTGGTTGCCTCTCACATGGCCCTCACTGGGGACCTGGCCTGCAACCCAGGCCTGTGCCCTGACTGGGAGTCGAACCGGGACCGCTTGGTTTCCAGCCCGCACTCAATCCACTGAGCTACACCAGTCAGGCAGAGCGTCAGAAAAGTGGCATCTTAAGTCCTAGGAAATCAAGTCAAAAGGATCACAAAGGACCCTTATTTCAAATAGCACTTGTTTGTCGACAATATATGGGAACACAGCTGGTTATTGTGTGCAAAACTTGCACCCTGAAACCTGGCTATGATCACTCATCCTTTGCTCTATCAGAATTTCTACAGCAACAACCATGGCCTCTGCAAACGAAGATGGTTTTATCTTGTCTTCCCAATCCGTGTGCCTCCTATTTCCTTTTCTTGCCTTATTGCATCAGCTAGGACTTCCAGTAGGTGCTGGAAAGCACAGGGAAGTGGGACACCCTTGCCTTGTTCCCGATGCTTGTAGAAAGCTTCTTCTCTGTCACCGTTCGGGGTCACATCAGCTGTCGGAGTTTTTAATCTAGTTGCGGAAGTTCCCCTCTCAGATTACTGATGGTGTTTATCATAAATGGCAGATTTTGTCTAACTCCTTTTCTGTATCTATTGGTACGATCATGTGACTTGTTGATTGGTTGATTGACATGTGATTTGTAGGTTTCTTCTCTTATTTGTTGATAGGTAGATGACACTGATTAATTTTCGAATGTTGAACCAGCCTTGAATACCTGCAATAAATCTTACTTGGTTGTGGTGTATAATTTTTTTTAATCCTCACCTGAGAATATATTTTTATTGATTTGAAAGAGAGAGAGAGAGACATTGACAGGCGGTAGAAACATGGATCAGCTGCCTCCCGAATGTACTCTGACCGGGAATTGAACTGACGGCTTTTCAGTGCATGGGATGCCGCTCCAACCCACTGAGCCACCCAGCCAGGGTGAGCTGTATAATTTGTTTGTACATCATCAGATTCGAAAGATTGCTGACACCCCTGTGTCCCTTGTGGGACCACCGCTTCACTCCCAGTGTGGACTCATTCAGGGACGCGGTCACGTTGGCAGGACAAGGGGAAGCGATCACACGGTTTTGGAAAATAAAGTGAAAAACTCAGTTTTCCCTGTGATGACAGTGAAATGTGATAACAACAAAAGTACATTGGACCAAGTTTCATGTCATTTCTAAGTTTTTCACGAGCCCACATTTTGCGCTTGTGCCAGCAGGGAATCATCTTGATCCTCAGAGTCACTTTCGGAGCTTCCTTTGTCCTTCCTCCGTCCCCGCTTCTCTGTCTCTGCCCAGATCTTGTTTTCCAAGGCAGACATTTCAATTGATGACATTTTGACCATGACACATTGCATCCTTCAGCTCCGGGGCAGGATCAAAGGGAAAAGGACCTTCTTACGAAGTACCCTCCTCTCTCTCTTGTAAAACTACGCACACAATCAAAGTCAAGGCCATGCCTTTCCTTTGAAATTTATCAAGATGAACTCTGCCCCCCCCTAGACTGGTATGCCAAATCAGCTTTGTTTTCCAACTGTTGACATTCACGTTTGTTCAGAAAGGAACGTGTTTGTTTTTAAGTCCTCACCCAAGGACATGCTTGCTGATTTTTTAAAGAGGGAAGGAGGGAGGGAGGCAGGGAAGAGAGAGAGAGAGAGAGAGAGAAGGAGAGGGAGAGAGAGAAACACCAATGCGAGAGAGAAACACTGATCTATTGCCTCCCGTACGTGCCCCGACCAGGGATCGAACCCGCAGCCTTGCGGTGTATGGGACGATGCTCCAACCAATGGACCCACCCGGCCAGGGCAGGAAAACCTTTTTCCATTTCACCTTAATCGCTGGATTTATCACCAGCTGGAGTCCTCTCTTCTTTTCAAAGCGGAGAAAGAACCTACTGTTCCTTTCGGCAGCAGCTAGAGCCCGGGGCTGTGGTTCTCGTTCTCTGTAGGGACTCAGGTAGAGGTTTTAATGATTTTTAAACTTTTAAATAATGGCAGCTGACACACGGTGTCCAACCGAGTGGTTAGACATTTGTATAATTTACAGAGCGATCCCCCCGATGAGTCCGGCAGCCACCCGAAATCACACACAGCTGCATTCCCTGCTCTGTTCTTAGCATCCCATGACCGTTCTGTGGCTGTCCGTCTGTCCTGCCAGATCCCTTCCCCTTTTCCCCCAGCCCCCCAACCCCCCTCCGTCTGGCACCCATCCGTCCATTCTCTGTATCTATGGGTCTGTTCCTATTTCATTCATTATTTTGTTCTTTAGATTCTACCTAGAACTGAAATGATATGGTACTTGTTTTTTTTTCTCTGTATTGGCACCCAGATCTGTGCCCGGCATTCAGGGGTCCCTTCGAAACCTCTGGGGTTCCATTCCAACCCCGCCTCACTATGAAGATTCTCCACATAATATGTCTCTAGTTGTAGTTATTAGTCACCCTTTAGCTTTTTATGTTCTCCTCACAGAAAACGGCGGTGCTTGTCACCACGCACAGATGAGGCATTTGCGCAAGAAAGTGCCCGCACGGAAGTGGGGCGAAGGGCACCGAGGTAGCGCCCCGGACCCCGACAGCTGCCGGTGGGATGGCAGATGGAACCACGACACTGCCCTTCCTTTCATTCGGACGCAGCTGTCACACGCGTGGGACTTGGTGTCCCTCGGAACGGCAGATCGGCAGCGGCCCGTCATCCAAGGCTGTGGCGGCAGGTGATCTGCCTTTTGCGCGAAGGGACGCCCACAGCCCTCTGTCCGTCCCACAGACCTGGGAAAGCCACCAGGAGAGCTGCGGTGGCCTCCAGCTGGACTCCCACCATCCTCCATGAATGACCCAACTTGAACTCCCAGGCTTGAGAGCCCCTACGTAGCGTAAGAGCCGAAATCCAGCCCACAGACATGTGCACCTGCCGGCGGTGCCTGGCCACGGCTGCGTTTCACCATTTAACCGCCCGTCAGACCCACGGGGGAGGCACCACTGTGCTCTCCTTGCCCCTGGCTGGAGGTCTGAACCCAACTTCTCAGGCAGGGACACAGGTCCGAGACAGAGGAGGGTCAGACCTGGGCCACCTGCTGCAGCGCGGCTCTATGCCCGGGGCCAGAGTCCTGTCCTGGAAATACCAGGGGACCTTGTAGGTCCCGAGCCCCCTGGGTCAGAATTTCTGAAAGGGGGGCCTGGGCCTCTGCATTTTACCGTCGAATATGGGAACGCTGTGCTGTGCAGCCTTGCTTTCCTGGGACGGCAGGGCACCCCACACGGCAAGTGCGGGAGGGGGCCAGCCCTTTACTAACGCCCAAACCCCAGGTCCCGGGGACCCCTGGACACAGCGATGGTGTGGACGGCAGGACGTGGTGAGGGCGGGAATGGCCCGAGCACTTTGGTCCCCTCCTCCAGCAGTCCCATGGAAACGACAGAAAAGATGCTTTTTAAAAAATCCTCACCAGCAGATATTTTAAACTTGATTTTAGAGAAAGAGGAAGGGAGAGAGAAAGACAGACAGAGAACAAGAAATACCCGTTGGTTGCCTCTCATAGGCGCCCCGATCAGGGATTGAACCTGCTACCCAGGCATGTGCCCTGACCAGGAACTGAACCCTCAACCTTTCGGTCCATGGGATGACGCTCCAACCCACGGATCCACCTGGCCTGGGCCAGAAGAGAGACTTTTGGAAAACCAAGGAACTCCACAGATGCAGGGACACAGGCCATCGTGAGCCATGAATTTGGAGGAAATCTTGAGAGATGAGGGGAGCAGGGAGAGGTGAAAACTCTACTCCGAAAATCAGAGGGCCGGCGGGGCTGTGCTCTGGAAGACTTGGGAAACAGGCGAGGGTCTCTCAGTGCAAAGCCCGGGTGGTGGCTGAAGGGGGGACACTGGCAGGGAGCCCTCACTTTCGACCCTTTGCTCATAGCGACAAGGCGTGTGGCCCGAGCTCACACTGTTTGGGACAAGTCTCACACAACTGCCCCAGCGCCTTTGGGTGGCTCGGCTGCAGGTGAGTCCTGCCCTCTGCCCCCCAACCCCCCCCGTGCTGTGCCCCGCAGGCCTCCCTTCGAAGGAGACGCTGACGTGTGAGGGAAACTACCAAGAGCAGAGAACGAGCGAGACCAACGAGAGGAGAGAGTCCAGAGAGCAGGGGAAACAATAGAATGTTCATCCTGAAGGCCTGTGTGCATGTAATTGTATAAATACTGTATTTATCAGCCCTGGCTGGTGTAGCTCAGTGGATTGAGTGCTGGCCGGCAAACCAAAGGGTTGCCGGTTCGATTCCCAGTCAGGGCACATGCCTGGGTTGCAGACAGGTCCCCAGTAGGGGGCGCGTGAGAGGCAACCTCACACTGGTGTCTCTCTCCCTTTCTTTCTCCCTCCCTCCCCCTCTAAACAATAAGTAAAATCTTTTTTAAAAAATTAAAAAATATTGTATTTATCACATCATGTGACGTGTGTATGTTTAATATTATTGCAGATGCTGCTGGAGTTACGGTGATGTCACATCCCAGTAAACCCAGCGTAAGTAAAAAACGGATTCGATGCACTAACCGTCCGAGCCCGGCCTGCGCTCAGAACGCTCACCTTAGCCCACAGGTGGGGCGTGGTCCCGAGTTTGATCTCGAGGTCATCACCTTCTTCCTCCTCTTCTCACCAAAAGCAGGACACACAGA
>PVJI01025377.1:0-20550 GCA_004026765.1 Micronycteris hirsuta | reverse complement strand
GCTGGGGGGTGGGACGGGAGGGGAAGGGAGTGGGGAGGGGAGAGGCTGCAAATAACTGTAATTAAACAAAAAAATTAATAAAAAAATCTTAAAAAAATAAAATATTATAATCTGTAGAAAATTTAAATTATATCCCTAACCATTTCTGTTAATGGCTGAACTTAAACTGATCTCAGTGTATTTTTATGCTAGATTCCATATTTTCACCATTAAATTATTTCTCCCCCTCTAAAATATATTGCTGTTGCTTACCTCTCTTAATTTGATAATTATAAATTTTTGTATACTATTACAATACTTGATTTGAGTGAGCCCAAAAAATGAAAAGTAATCTTGTAAGAGGTTGTATTACTTAGAGGATTTGATATAATTTCTGACTTTTCTCTTCTACATTGAGTTGTGTTTAATTTTTTAGTTGTTCAGTTACAGTTGTCCTGCCTTTTCCCTGTTTCTCCTCCCTGCCCCGTTGCCCCTGCACTGCTCTCCCACCCCTGCTTCCAGTCAATCCCCACCCCTTTGTCCATGCCCATGAGTCCTCTGTTCATGTTCCTTGACTTGCCCTTTCCCCTTTTTTCCCCCATTATCCTCCTTCCCCTCCCCTCTGGTCACTGTCAGTTTGTTTTTTATTTCCATGTCTCTGGTTCTATTTTGCTTGCTTGCTTGTTTGTTTTCTTATTAGGTTCCACTTAAAGGTGAGATCATATCGTATTTGTCTTTCACTGCCTGGCTTATTTCACTTAGCATAATGCTCTCCAGTTCCATCCATGCTGTCATGAAGGGTAGGAGCTCCTCCTTTCTTTCTGCTGCGTAGTATTCCATTGTGTAAATGTTCCACTGTTTTTTGATCCACTCCTTTACTGATGGGCACTTGGGTTGCTTCCAGCACTTAGCTATTGTAAATTGTGCTGTTATGAACCTTTGGGTACATAGGTCCTTTTGATTTGGTGTTTCAGGGTTCTTGGGACATAATCTCAGCAGTCGAACTGCTGGGTCAAAAGGCAGTTCCATTTTTAGTTTTCTGAGGAAATTCCATGCTGTTTTTCACAGCGACTACACCAGTCTGCATTTCCACCAATGGCGTTCTAGGGTTCCCTTTTCTCCACAACCTTGCCAGCACTTGTTTGTTGATTTGTTCATGATGGCCATCCTGACTGATGTGAAGTGGTATCTCACTGTGGTTTTAATTTGCATCTCTCTGATGGCTAATGATGCTAAGCATCCTTTCATATGTCTCTGGGCCCTCTGTATGTCCTCCTTGAAGAAGTGTCTGTTCAGGTCCTTTGCCCATTTTTTAATTGGATTTTTTGTCTTCCTGGAGTGGAGTCGTGTTAGTTCTTTACATATTTTAGAGCTCAAAACCTTTTCCAAGGTATCATTGGCAAATATATTTTTCCTGATATTTTCTTTAGAAGAGCAGAAGCTTTTTAATTTGATGAAATTCAATTTGTTTATTCTTTTCTTTATATCCCTTGCTGTAGGGGACATATCGGTGAAAATATTACTGTGCGGAATATCTGAAATTTTCTTGCCTTTATTCTCCTGTAGGACTTTTATGGTGTTGTGACTTATTTAAGTCTTTTATCCATCTTGAGTTTATTTTTGTGTATGGTTTAAGTTGGTGGTCAAGTTTCTTTTTTATTATTTTGTTTTTTGCATGTAGCTGTCCAGATCTCCCAATACCATTTGTTGAAGAGGCTATT
The DNA here is from genome assembly GCA_004026765.1 of Micronycteris hirsuta. Lineage (NCBI taxonomy): Eukaryota > Metazoa > Chordata > Mammalia > Chiroptera > Phyllostomidae > Micronycteris > Micronycteris hirsuta. The sequence goes on along the minus strand of PVJI01025377.1, from coordinate 18,850 downwards.
TTTACTCCTTTTTATGGTCCTGTCTCCTTTGTCAAATATTAATTGACCGTAGAGACTTGGGTTTATTTTGGGGCTCTCTATTCTGTTCTGTTGGTCTATGTATCAGTTCCTATGCCAGTACAAGGCTGATTTGATTACCGTGGCCTTGTAATATGGTTTGATGTCAGGTATGGTGATCATGATCTCACCTATAAGTAGAACCTAATCAACAAAAGAAACAAGCAAACAAAACATAACCAGAGACATTGAAATAATGAACAAACTAACAGTAACCAGAGGAGAGGAGGGAAGGAGATAATGGGGGAAAGAAGGGAAGGGATCATTAAGGTACGTGTTATAAAGGAGCCGTGAACGAAGCCACAGGAGGGTAGGATTGAGGGTGGCAGTTGGGGGTGAGTGGGGCAGGGGAAAGTGGTAGTGAGAAAATGAAGACAAGTGTATTGGAACAGGAATAAAAATGATAAAACATATAAAAATTTAAAATAATTATTTGGTTATATCCTTAAAGAAAGGATTCCAGTATATGTGACCTTTTGCAATGAATGGCTTAAGTTGACTGGTTTCCTTTGCATGCTCATTTTTGCTAACTTTCTATGGTATTTTCTATTATGTCTTTCTTTTTAATAATTATTTTATTTGCTTTTGGGTATATCCTGGAAATTTTTTATTATTTTGGAAAGATGCGCTTTTGAGTACTATGTACTATGGATAAATAAAAAAGTAAACATGAGAAGTTATATTGAAGTATAATTAGCAATCATGGAAAGCAAAATCAGATTTTTACGGGTTTATTACTTTGGTTTAGAATTATAGAAATCATGTACACTACCTGTTTCATGTATATTCCAGTTTGAGGGACATCATGTTAACTTTTAGTTTGTTATAACTAATTAAGTAGTTTTCTCAGTTCTTGAAATCTACCCATTCTTTTCTGTTTGTTTTACAAATGACTTCCCTGTCCTTTCCTAAAACATCTTTTGGTTTGGTCAATGTACATGAAATGTGAATACAGACAGAGGCCTTTATGTTGTAGAGCATCGTTCAATGAAAAACTCTTCCAGAGGAGAATAGCAGGATGTGCATCAGGGTATATAGAGTTTGTAGAAGCCTTATGTACTAAAGGGCCAGGTTGATGCAACTGAATTGTAGAGTCTTACTTAAAACACAGTATTAGTAACTGGATTAGGGAAGTGTGTTAATTTAGAATAGGCAAAAGAGATGCTTATTTTTATTTCACGTATCACATTAAAATATTAAATATCAATGTACACAACAAAATTTTATTTACATAGGAACATTCTCAAGTACATAAAATAGTTTTACAGGTAAATGGATTTTAACTTGTTTTTCTTTTCTGCTCCTATATAACCCATATACATCAGTAATCACAATACTAATGAGTATGTTGGGGCAGAATTCAGAATTCACTGTTGTGAAGGGCATTGTAGTTTCATGACCACGCTCATCCCCTGGAATAATTCTGATATCCCCATCCCGCACAGTACACATTGCTACATCTCCTTTTTAAAAGTCACTCAAAAGATGTATTTTTTCCTAGTAGTCTTAGATATTTTATTAGCTCAATTCTTCTGCATTTGAGGATCCAGAACAGTTTAGTGTATGTTCATACAAAGAATAAGAATAAAGTTTTTTATTAAATCTGAAAATTGTTTGCTATAAAACTGTACTGTTTTGCTTGTGATGCATGTACTTTGCCCCTTACTGTGACTCCTCCTAGTGAGGCTTTACTAGATTCAGACTACTGAGGACACTGGGGTAATGGAATTTGGTTTCTTTATGTTAACCATCTTTCTGTAATTACAAATTTATACTTATTTCATTAGGCATTTTGGTGTGAAGCAGATTGGTACAACCATTGTGGGAAGCAATATGGAGTTACTTCAAAAACTTGATAATCAGAAACATTGAAATTAAGAACAAACTGACAATAACCAGAGGGGAGGGGGGAGGGGATAATGGGTGGAAAGGGAGGAAGGGTTTTCAGGAAAAAGTATAAAGGACACATGGACAAAACCAAAAGGGGTGGAATCAGGGGAGGGAGGTAAAGATGACTGGGGCTGGGAGGAGTGGTGGTGGGTAAATGCAGACAACTGTACTTGAACAACAATAAAATAATTTTAAAAAGACTGTTTTGACCTCTTTTTGCACTCATACCTGCATTTTGTCTTGATAGAATCATTTATTCATTTATTAATTCAGTAAACATTTTATTGTATTACTATTACTGCCAGGAATGATGTGTTTCTTTATCATTGGTTGCATTTATTCTCTGTTATTGTTTACTTTTTCATTTCCTTTTCAATTGGGTTTTTTTAAAAGATTTTATTTATTTAGTTTTTGAGAAAGGAAGGGAAGGAGAAAGAAAGAGAAAGAAACATCAATGTGTGGTTGCCTCTTGCATGCCCCCTGCTAGGGACCTGACCTGCAACCCAGGCATGTGCCTTGACTGGGAATTGAACTGGTGACCCTTTGGTTCCAAGGACCATGCTCAATACACTGAGCTACGCCAGCCAGGGCTCAATTGGGTTTTACTAAGTTCTTTTATGTGAATACATGGTGTAAGCCATTAATTCCAGAGAACTAGAGCACGTTGAAAGTTTCTGTTTATTCATTTAGGCCGTTTGAAAATTTGCATTACACTCAATTCCTGAGTCATTCCTATGGGAGTGTAAAGGTCCAAGGCTGGTGTGGGGGTGGTGGGTACAGATGAACAGAGAGAATTAACATTTGTTTGAATGCTTGTTATGCGCATAGTCTTCTGAGTGCTTTAAATGTATTATCTCATTTAATCCTCATGATAGCACTATAAAATTGTTACTATTGTCCTCCCCATTTTATAAGACTGAGGCTCAGAAGTTATCATAACTTGTTTAAGGTCACATATCTAGTAAGAGTGGTACAGTGAGGTTTCAAACCCAGTTTTCTTGCTCCAGAAGCCCGTGTGTTATTTTAACCACACTCCTGTTAACATGGTAATAAGAACACTTTGCTTCCTCCAGATTTACTCATCCTACTGATGTCTTTTCCTAGAGACCTCACAGTCCAAATTTCCCCCAGACCTATTATTTTTCCAATATACAGGGTCCAGCACAAATAATTCCCCTTTTTTATTACAAAATATTTTATTACAAAATCATAAGCATGTAATTCTGTAACAAACAATAACAATATCACATTCAAACATACCATATGACATTTTAGGTGAAATGTTCAAATTAAAACTATAAATTTTTATCACACCTATATTATTACCCTATCAACCGCACTCAAGCAGTCCTTACTTCTGCTGGACCTTGTCAGGGGTGTCTAGCCTTTTGGTGTCTCTGGGCCACACTGGAAGAAGAGTTGTCTTAGGCCACACATTAAATACACAAACAATAATGAAAACTGATGAGCAAAAAATACAAGATTTTAAGTAAATTTACGATTTTGTGTTGGGCTGTATTCATAGCCATCATGGGCTGCATATGGCCTGTGGGTCACAGGTTGGACACCTCTGAATCATGCATGAGTGAATGTACAACTATGTAGTCACCCAAGTCAGCAACTTTGGAATCATCAGATATTCCTCTCTCTTATACAACCCTCCCTGTCCAGTCAGTCACAGAAAATTATTGCTTCTATTTCAGCTTCTCCATTCCTATTGAAATTGGGTTGGTTCAGGCCTTACCTTTTTCCGCCTGGATTACTGCAACAGTCCACAACATACCTCTCTTCAGTTTTGCCTACCTTTAAATCTGTGTTCTGCACTGATACAAGAGTGATGATTATAAGACACAAAATCTGACTGCGACTCCCATTTATTATTTTCTAATGGTTCTTTCTAACTTTTAGGATAAAATTTAAAATGTTTGGCTTAACGCATAAAATCAAGGTGAGTTTTTGCCTGCCTTCAGAGCCTCATGTCATGAACTCTTCCAGTGGCACCTTTTGCAGCTAGAAACAGTACTCCTTTCCAGCCTCCTTTACAGTGGTTTTGCATCTGTTTTGTATCCTGGTCTCTCTGCTGGAATTGCCCTTTCTTCTTCCCTTTTCACTTAGGCTTTCAGAATTAAGTTCAAATGTAAGATGACTTTTTATGCCCAAGTCTAGAAACATTCATCTATCTCAATTTTCATTTAGCTGGATTTAACCAACTCTCCCTTTTTGAATACTGATTCTGTTATCTTACATATTTATTCTCCCTACAGTTTCTGTTACTACCTTTCTTCTCAGGTCCTTTCATTCCCATTCTAAGCTTCCTTTCCAGGTTCCTAACATTCTCTTGAGAAAGCCCGAACTGCCTCAACCTCAAAACTGTGATACCCAATTCTGGCCTTTTCTATACAGCATTATTACTTGAACTCATTTTCAAAACAATTATCTAATTTCTTATTTAAAAACAAAACAGAACATGTTTAATTTTTCCTGATTGTAAGAGTAATGTAGCATTATTGTCAAGAAACTGGAAAATTTAAACGCAAAGAAAAATAAATAAACATCACCCATTATCCTCTCTCCAGAAATGGCAATTCATGGCATGTTGGTATATTCTCTTTAGATCTTTTATTCTATGTGTGTCCATGAGTATTTGCAAGTAAAATGTATGGGCGTGTGTGTATATGTATATATGTATGTGTGTGTTTGTGTATATGCGTGTGTATATATATATATATATATATATGTATATATATATATATATATACACACATACATAACAGAGCTATATTACCTGTTGCTTACCGAACACCTCCACTTGGATGTACAATGTTGGCTTTATCAGTTATGAAGACTACTAAAATCTCCAAAAGTACTTGTGGATTTGATTTTTCTCCTTAATTTTCTATCATTTTTTCTTTATCTATTCTTAATCTGTTATTTAGATACATAAAATTGAGCATTGTAATGCCATCTTGTTGAATTTACACCTTTGATATTATGAAAGGACTTTCTTTATATTCTTGATAATAATTTTTGCTCTGAAGTCTGTTATTCTTATAATAATATAGTCACTGAAGCTTTCTTTTTTGCATTATTTTTATTGTTTTTTTTCCTTTACCACTTATCCGCCCTATACCCTCTTCTACTCCACCAATGCCCTTCAATCACCACATTGTTGTCAATGTACCTGAGTTCTTTCTCTTTTTTCCTTTCTTGCTTGCCCCTTCCACCCCCTAAACCCTGCTCCAGAGCTGTCAGCCTGCTCTATCTGTGTCTGTCTCTATTTTTCTTGTTAGTGCACATTTTTCATTAGATTCTGCATAGGAATGAAATAACATGATACCTGTCTTTCTCTGACTGACTGACTTCACTTAGCATAATGCCCTCCAGGACCACTATGCTCTTGCAGATAGTAAGGTTGCTTTCTTTTCTAGAGCTGAGTAATATTCCATTGTATATATGTACCTCCATCTTTTATCCACTTGTCTACTGATGGGCACTTGAGTTGCTTCCTCCAAAGCTTGTCTATTGTAAATAATACTATAGTAAACACAGGGGTGCATATATTCTTTGAAATTACTGTTTTGGGTTTCTCCAAATATATTCCCAGAATGGAATTGCTGGGTCATAACGTAGTCCATTTAATTTTTTTTGCCATTTTATTTATTTATAATTTAATTTTTTAAACTTTTTATTGTTGTTCAAGTATAGTTGTCTCCATTCCCCCCCACTCCACCTCCCCAGCCATCCACAATTCCCACCCCTGATCCAGTCCCCCTTGGATCTGTCCATGTGTCCTTTATAGATGTTCCTGAAAACCCTTCCCCCTTTCCCCCCATTATCCCCTCCCTACTCCCCTCTGGTTACTGTCAGTTTGTTCTTAATTTTGATGTCTCTGATTATCAATTTTTTGAAGTAACTCCATATTGCTTCTCACAGTGGCTGCACCAATCTGCTTCCTGCCAACATTGCATGAGCATTCCTTTTTTTCCACATCTTTGCCAATACTTGTTGTTTGTTGATTTTTAGATGATTGCCATTCTGACAGGTGTGAGATGATATCTCATTGTGGTTTTAATTTGCATCTCCCTGGTGATTAGTGGTGTTGAGCATCCTTTCATATGTCTGTGGGCCATCGCTATGTCCTCCTTTGGAGAAGTATCTGTTCAGGTGCTTTGCCCATTTTTTAATTAGTCTGTTCTATTTTTTTGGTTTTGAATTTTAAAAATTCTTTATAAATTTTGGATAGCAACACCTTATCAGATGTATCAGTGAATATGTTCTCCTATTCAGTGAGCTATCTTTTAATTTTGTTGATGGTTGCCTTGGTTATGCAAAAAAATTTAGTTTGATTTAGTCCCATTTGTTTACTTTTTCTTTTCTTTTCCTTGCCCAAGGAGATATATCAGAAAAAAATATTGCTATGAGAAAAGTCCAAGATTTTACTACCTATGTTTTCTTCTAGGATTTTTATGGTTTCAAGTCTAACATTTAAGTCTTTAATCCATTTTGAGTTTGTGGCATAAGAAGGAGGTCTAGTTTCATTTGTTTTTTTTTTGCACATATTTGTATAATTTCCCCAACACCTTTCACTGAATAAACTATATTTCACCCCTTGTATGTTATTGCCTCCTCTGTCAAATATTAATTGAATATAAAGGCATGGGTTTTTTTCTGGGCTTTCAACTCTGTCCCATTGATCTATATGTCTATGTTTATGCCAGTACCATGTTGTTTTGATAACTATGGTCTTGTAGTAAAGTTTGATATTAGGTAGCATGATTTCTCAACTTTGTTCTTCTTTCTCAAGATTGTTGTTGCTATTTGAGGTCTTTTGTGGTTTCATATAAATTTTTGGAATTTTTGTTCTAGTTCTGTGAAATATACCATTGGTATCTTGATAAGAATTTCATTGAATCTGTAAATTGCTTTGGGTAGTAAATTAAAAACTTTATTCTAATTTTTTTATTTATTAATTTTATAGAGAGAGAGAAAAGGGGAGAGAGAGAGAGAGATCAATTTGCTGTTCCGCTTGTTTATGCATTCATTCATTGCTTCTTGTATGTGCCCTCACCGGAGATTGAACCCCCAACCTTAGCTTATCAGGACAGTGTTCTAACCAACTGAGTTACCCAGCCAGGGCTGGTTGGAATGTTGATAAATTATTGAAAAACAATTTGATATTTTGGGGACTTGGTTTTATGACTTGTTATGTGTGAGGACATAACAAGTGATTACAGTGAGGCTTTTCGTCTAGGATCAAATTTGCCCCATTAATGAGGTGAGACCTTGCATAATACTCTACCTGATATCTCATTAACTATAAGGTTTTCCAGTCTGGCTGATGGAAACTGGTACTACCTCTAGCCCTCCGTGATCTGAGAAGTACTTTAATTTTTCTTCTGATTCTTTTGCCTAGGGTAGTTTCTTCACATGTATGATCAGTGATCAGTCATTACTTAGCCGAAATTTGAAGGATGCATCTGTAGAACTCTTAAGTTCTTTCCCTGTGCATTACTCTTTTTTCTGTTACGTTTTCCTGTTAACACCATCCACCTTTTTTTCCTGGTTCCCAGCTTTCTTTCCTCAATTCAGGGAGCTCCACAGGCCCCGCCTTGGTTCCCCCTCTCTGGCCTGTGGCCTGGAAATTCTCTTCCTATAGCAGTCTGACTCAATTGTGAGGTTTGCCTTGTTTGTTACCAATGTCTAAGGGATAGCTGCCTTTTTTTCCCTGATATTTAATGTCTTGGAAAGTACAGTTTCATATATTTTTTCTATTCTTTCACTGTTTTCAGTCAGAGTATAAACCTGGTCACTGTTAATTCTATGTTGGCCAGATGCAAAGACTAATTTTTACATTTTATGCAGTTTGTCAATATTTAATTTTGATTGTTTTTCACACATGCCCTCTTCACCCAAACATTTTAAAAATTACTGCCCATATTTTTCAGATATTTATGTGATTTCATCTCTATTTATATTTAAACCTTTCAGTCTATTACTGTTGATATTTGATATAGAATAAGAAATCTATTTTTTTCCTTTTCTCTCTCTCCCTTCCTCTCTCCTTTTTCTCACTCCCTTTCCTCCTCTTCCTTTTTCTTTTTTCTTTCTGTGTGTATTCTACAATTGGTTAACTAGTTGTTTGAACAATATTTGTTACATAATCCATCATTTCCACATGATATTACATTTCATTTTTATCATAAGTAGTTTAACTTACAGACCTGTACACCTCTTCCACTGAAAAATCTATAGATTCTGGACCAAGTACTAATTTATTTCTGTAATTTAATAGAATGTAAATATGTAATTTCCTAGTAGGTAAGTCCTCTTTATTATATAACTTAACTTTTCTTGGTTATCCCTTCTTCCAAATTAACTTTTTAGCTCTTATCAAATTTCCAGAAGAAGCCCAAAATACTTCTTGGTTTTTTTAATTATTATAGTTTATTTCAGTGATCAGCTACCTATAATATTTAGTCTTTCTAAGAACTTTCTAGTCATTCAAGTTCCTTACTAGACAGTTGTAGTTTTTTTCATATAGGTATTGTGCATGTCCAGTTAACTATTTTTTCCTTAGGTGTAACTTTTCCTTCCTTTTATGAGATTTTTTTCTAATATATTTTATAACTTGTTATAATTGATATATATAAAAGCTATTAACATATATTTTTCTATAACTGCTAACCTTCTCTTAATAATAATAGACTTTTTGTAATGTTTTTCCCTTGGGCAATTATGTTCTCTATAAATTTTGGAAATTTGTTCCTTTCTAATTTTTAAATGCTCTTTTATTCCTGTGCTGAAGTTTTATAACAGTGTTGAATAATACCGTCCTCAGTGGGCATTTTGTTTGTGTATTTTTTCTAAAGGAACTCTTAGTTCAAATCTGCTATGTAACAATGGCATGCAGTTTACCTCACTCCAAAAAAAAAACTGGATAAAAAGAATTTCTACCATAGCCCCTGTATGCCAGAATGAAAGGCTACAGACTCATAATCAGTAATTCAATAGGCAAAAAAGAATTACTTGATTTTTGTTTTGTTTTGGGTGATGATTTTGATATAATAAATAACTTGTGTGTTCTTTTTATGTCTCTATGTATTATATTTCTTTTGGCCTCTTAGAGTAGTCCTATGCATAAGGTGACATCCATTTGTTGTTTTTGTAATTATTATAATTGATTTGAGACTTCAGTATGTTTTTGTCAACTTTAAGTTTTATGTTATTAGTTTAAAACATAGGCATGAATAAATTCTTTAGATGTCTGGTTTAAAAAAGACGATTTTATAATATTTTATCACATTTATAATGTATATCTAAGGGTAATTCTAAATATTTTAACATATTAAGGCATTTTTGATTTTTTTTAGTGTCTTAGCAGATGAAGTTAATTCACCATTATCACCTTTCACATGGCAGGTAAGAGGATATTAAATTATTATTTATACCTAATATTTTGTCTTCATTTATTTACTTAAAAGAAATGATCTCATTACAGCCCTTAGAAAATCAGAAGGATCAAACAGATGAACAACGGTGGCCAGAATCTCAACCTATAATTTGGCAGAGTGAAGAAAGGAGGCGAAGCAAACAGATTAGAAAAGAATATTTCAAGGTACTTTAAAATTGTAAAATTTTCTTTGAAATGAGTTTTCATTTTATCAGTTTTATTTTATGTTAATAAGGTAGAATATAACTCTAGTTACATATAGTAAATGCGTTATCTTTATTCCCTACATGTATGTAGTACAGATAACGTGAGCCAGTTATATCTATATTTCAGTAATGCAGAATAATTAAGATCAATCTGAATTGTGGTTTACCGAATTCTTTACAAGAAAGATGTAATGTTTTCTACACTGCTAGTTGTAACAATATGTGGTAATGTTTTAAAAGAATTACCCCAAAAAGGTCTTCATTGGATTTGTTTCAATAAATAGTTGACAATTAGTATTTAATTGTTTTTATGTAAATAAATGTTATTTATATGGTTCTACAAAAGATTAAAAGTGTTTTCCCTGCCATTTTATTATCTTCTTATTACATTAGTATGTTTCATAAGGTGGTCTTTTAACTAAATTAAAACTGAGACCTTCTGAATTATCCCACATTTCTAGTTAACATAGTTTTAATGAAACTTTCCTGTGCAGACCTTTATAAATATTATCTATTTGTGGTTTAGGTCTGCTGATTTGCAGATGCCCATAATTGGAGTTGGAATAATCTTTAGTACTAGTCAGAATCCACTACTGGAATTTCTGACTCAAACGAACAGTGCAAATAAGCTCTTCATCCATGAATAGCAAATTCTGTTGTCTTACTGCACCTTTTCTGTTTCCCAAAGCCTAATTTTTATTTAATAATAATTATTTTATCACAGTGCACAGTTCTAAGCTAAATTATAGGTAATAATTTGAAATTTATATCACTAATGAATAGGATTACATTTCATGTTTTTCTCTGATGCTAGCGGTGGATCTTCATGCACATTGACCTGTTTCCTTATATGGGATTATAACATATATTTGGAAGTAGTATCATATGACCAAAAAAATATTTAAATGTGATTGGAAGTATGTGATAAGTTTCATCCTTCAATAAATAATTACTGAATCTTTTTAATGAGCCTCATGTTACCTGGTCAATAGGCGAGATAACGAAGAAATAAAATATAGGGAAAAAGGGCCCTGGCTGGTGTAGCTCAGTGGATTGAGCGCGGGCTGGGAACCAAAGGGTCCCGGTTCGATTCCCAGTCAGGGCACATGCCTGGGTTGCAGGCCAGGTGCCCAGTGAGGGCCATGTGAGAGGCAACCATACATTGCTTTCTCCCTCCCTTAATCCTTCCCTTCTCCTCTCTCTAAAAATAAATAAATAAAATCTTAAGAAAAAAAAACATAGGGAAAAAGGGAAGGGCATTCTAAGCAGAACCCTGGTCAGTAATGGTGAAAGGCTATTTATCCCAACTTTTTACAGATCTGTAGTTAAATTAACATTCTGGCACTTACTTTAGAGTCCTTTCTTTTAGTTTATGGGGCCTTGAACAAAGGTGCTCAATGAAATTTGTTAAAAGATAAAAGTTAATGAATGAGTGATGATGTGGGGAAATTTTAGTATTTCAAACTAATAAAACAAATTTTTTAAACTTTTTTTTACTGTTGTTCAAGTACAGTTGTCTCCTTCCCCCCCCCACCATTCCTGCCACCTCAGCCATCCCCACCTCCCACCCTTGATCCTACCCGCCTTTGGTTTTGTCCATGTGTCTTTTATAGATGTTCCTGAAAACCTTTCCCCCTTTTAGTATTTATTTAATCTACTGGTATAGTAAAAGCATACAGAGTCTATTTATCAAAACACTTGTGTAGCACCTACTAAGTGCCAGGCAGTATTCTAAATACTTTAAAAATATCAACTCATGTAACAGCCTTATGAAGTAACTACAATTATTGTTATTTTTATTTTACAGATGGGGAAATTAAGGCACAGAGAGGCGAAGTAATATGCTTCAGGTCACTTAGTTAAGAAGCATTTGAGTCATGATTTAAACCCAGAGCGTATGTTATGCTGCTATTTACTTACTGTAGATAGCCTAATGTCAAATGAACATTTTCAAATCAATAGTTTTATTGTTTTTTAAATATCTTACAGCAACTTAGGTGAACTTCTCAATAAAATCTTAGTAGAGGTCTCAGTGACCTCAGGTGGGGAGAGGGATGGATCGAGGTGGAAGATGGTATGAGGATAAATGGTAATGGAAAAAATACAATTAAAAATTTCCTAAATAAATAGTTTGATTTAATAACATCTTTTGTTGATAAATATTTTATTTTATGGCTTAAACATACCTTCTATAACATTGTTATTTTATAAGTTGCTAAGAGATCAAATGAAATAATCTTTGAAGTGTCCATTGCATAATCATTATTCAACAAACGTTAATTTCATCCATACTAAATAAATAGGTGCAAAGATAAGTTTCAGTCACTGGGGAATGTTTTAAGGAGATAATGTAGTTCTCCTCAGCTATCAGAAGATGTCAGCGTTAGGACAGTTAACAAAAATAGAATGTCAGCAATTTTCCTAAAATGTAAAAAATATATATATACAGTTGAGATACTGCTCTCTAAATTAAATACAAATCATTACTCACAATTTCCAGTATTTTTATGATTAAAACATCCTTGATTTCTATGAAGTGTCTTTCTTTCAAAAAGAAAATTTCTCTTAATTACCTGTCTCTTGGGAATCAAAAGGGTTTTTCATAAGATAAATTAGTGCACTAAATCTGAATTTATATTTCATTAAATATTAAAGTATACTACCCTAGAGATTTCTATCAAATTATCACCGAGTTCCCTCAGGGATGGCTTCTTTTGCTTTTCTGTGTTATGAAACATACAGAGCTTTTGTGCAACTTTATCCTAACACATAAAAGGACTGAGCCCTAGGATTTCTTTGTGTTACATGTTAAATCATTTATGGTGCTGTGATTCATTGTATTTATTGAAAGTGTAAGTGTGTTTGTGTATGTGTGTTACTCTATTATTGCTTCTTAGTTGCCAAACTAATTTTAGGTGGTATGTTTTTCAGGAAAGGCCCTGAAACTAAGTAAAAAATGTTTCACCATATTGGCCAGTTTATGTGAGCAAGAATATGAATCGGGTCAGATTATATGAGTAAATAAATGACTATAGGGGAGTTACATTAACTCTTTCAGACTCTTGGGCCAGTATCACATACTACTCTGGCAAATAAAATTGAATGTCCTTGTTGCCAAAATAAAATCACTGCATTTCTCAAAGTAAAGCTATCCTAGAAAATACATTACTTTATTAAAAATCTTTTATAGAAATGTATTAATATTATTTTACTAAGATACACAATAAAATATGAAAATCAAGCCTCTTGTTGATAAATTATTTTAATGTAATTTAGTAGCTTTAATTTCTTGTAAGCATGATAGATAACACATGAATTTCTGAATGCATTTGACGATTGTTTTCTAAACCAAAAAAGTTAGGGAACATTAGAATTACTATACCTAGTTACTTTTAAGGATTATTTTATTTATTGAAATGTCATATACAACTGGGTTTCTGAAATAACCTGATTTGTTCTGAGTCAGATTTTGTGCATAGTTAATTGTTTTGCCTGTGAACTTAATCTAGGCTTCAGAGATGAACTGACCTGTTTCTGAACAGGCCTTTATTGTGATACTTAAATTTAGATATAATAAAACTTCAGTTTTTCAGACTAATATTAACTGAGGACAGCTGAGTTGAGTTAGTAAAAATTTGGACTTACACAATAATTTTAAATCTATGTATACATTAAGTTTTACTATTTATTTAGTAAAACATATATATTTAGGTTTTAGGACTTTTGCAGTGTGTAGTAATGCAAACTAAGTAATGTCTTTCTAAATTTTCATGTATAATGGATATTTTTAATTAGAATAGTAATTGAGTAACAGTAATACCAGTCTTATTACGTAAGTTCTTGACTACATCGTCCTCTACTTCTTTCCTTTACCAATTATCTGCTTACTTTTTTATGTTCTTTTTGTAATCTCTATACCTTCCATCTTATAAAGAAGCTCATATCTCTACTATTATTCCAGATTCCCCTTTCAGCTGTTGCCTTTTCTCTTTGTTTCCTTTTAGAGCAACACTTGCCATTTTTTCCCCACCCACACTGTGCACTCGCCATTTTTAAGTCTCCACTTACTGATCACTCCTAAACCACTGCACTCTGGCTTTCACCTCCATTCCTCCATTGAAATAGCCCCTCACTAGAGCTTCACATAAACCTACTAAAGGCAAAATGCACTGTAGCATTTGACAGCGATGACCACATCCTTCTTCATTATTTTTAGAGAGAGGAGAAGAGAGGGAGAAAGAGAGGGAAACATCAATGTGTGGTTGCTTATCACACACCCCGCACTGGGGACCTGGCCCGCAACCCAGGCATGTGCCCTGACAGGGAATCAAACCAGCGACCCTTTGGTTTGCAGGCCAGCACTCAATTCACTGTCAGGGCCACATCCTTCTTGAAACTCATTTCTCTTCCCTGATTTGTCTGTTTTCTTTTTGATGTTCTTGTCTAACTTTTTTTTCTGACTTTTCTTCTGCTTCCTATTTACAGATTCATCTTTTTATTAGTCTAAAAACTGTCTCTGAAGCTTTTATGACTTCATATGTCTTTTATATTCATCTGGATATGAATTTATATTCCATAAACTTTTCTGGTCTCCAGACCTGTGTTTCTATTTGTCAGGATACCCTACATTTATGCCACATTCAGCGCCACCCATTCCTGGCCCCCCACCATAGAATCTGCTCCTCCTTTTTATTTTTGTTAATGGTAGTTTTATCTACTCTATTGTCTAAGCTTTATAACTCAAGTCCTTCTCATGTTGTCACCTCTCATTCCCTTCATCTAATTGGTTACCAGAATGTTAATTAAACATCCTTTTTTCAATTCATCACCTCCTTTCCATGTTAGCTGTCTTGGCTTTGGTTGAAATCCTCCTTTTTCTTGTCTGGGAAATTGCAATAACTTCTTTCGTTAAAAAAGAATTAAAGTGTAGTGGGCTGTAAGAACTTCTTAGTGGTCCCCCTTTCTCTACTTTCACAACTTTTGGAGAGATCCTTGACTTAAATTTCTGTATCGGCTCCCCATTATTAACAACATAAAGTTTGGACATCTTCAAAATTTCATGGGTCATACTAACTTACTTTTCTAAGTTTTATTTCCTGCCTCAATTCACTCCCTCACTAGCCACATTACTGTTTTTTTTTTTTTGCTTTTGTTTGTTTGCTTGTTTTTGCAGAGGCTGAACTTTTTTATTCTTTTATACTTTTCTTTGTCTGGGAATCCCCATTAGCCTTTTATTCCTGTCACATTCCTACTAATTATTTAGGATTTAGAGGTGGGAGTATAGTATAGTGATTAAGAACCTGAGCTTCTAGAATCAAACCACTTGGGTTCCAGTCCTTACTTGAAATATCTACTAATTGTGTGTTGTTGGTGAATTACCCAACCTTGCTGAGTTCAATTTTTAAAGATCAAATGACCCTAATAGTATCTTTAAAAAAAGATCGTTATAAATATTGAATAATGTATTATAAAGTTCTGAGAATAGCACTTGCTACAGAGTATGCACTTAATTAATATTAGCTTATTATTCACTCAAATGTCATTTTGGTTTGTTTTGGGTGTATGTTTTTGTACCAGTCATCTGTTATTGGGTGTTAATTCTCAATTAGAATATGAAAGCATTTAGCAAAGATCGAGATGCCTGGCAAAGGCCATGGTCAGGAATTCAGACTGTGCCCTCCATACTGGGCTCGCTTCAGTGATACTTGCCTAGATGCTCACTGTTGAGTTATTTATAAGAAAGGCAGTAGTGGAAAAGTGCCTAACCTGCCAGCACGATAGAAACCCCAACAATACTCCCTTTCTTCACATTGACATACTTCATTTTTTAAAGGTTTTATTTATTTATTTTTAGAGATGGGATGGGAGGGAGAAAGAGAGGGAGAAAAACATCAATGTGTGGTTGCCTCTTGTGTACCCTCTACTTGGAACCTGGCTCGCAATCCAGGCATGTGCCCTGACTGGGAATTGAACTGGTGATCCTTTGGTTCACAGGCCAGCACTCAATCCACTGAGCCATACCACCCAGGGCTGACATACTTCTTGTAATACCAATATATAGTAACCTCTTTGAAATGTTCCAACAGTGCCTTTAGGGGTAAAATCCCACATCAGTTTCCAGCTTGGCAGCTCCCTTATTTTGACATTCCATGAGTTTATTCTTCTTTGCTGGTATGACTGGTGGCATCTTGGAGTCTTGCTGTCTGCTGTCCTAATGACACAGTTTTGTTGAAGTAGAATAGAGAACCAAGAATAACATAAGCAGGGATCGATAGCAAATAGTTTTATTTACACATGCAAACTTGATTCTGTGGCAATCTCGAACACTGGATTGAAAATGTTGAAGCTATATCTGGGATCAGCCGAAAAGAGCACCCTGATAGATCAGTGAGAATTTTCTTAAATCACAGGAGAGACAGTGGAGGAATTTAGGTTTTGTATATGTAATCCCTAATGCTGCTCCCCCCCAATTTGTGGTTGAGCTATGAAGTAGGTTATCTATTGTTCCAAGAGTTAATGGAAGATAAAGCTATGTAAGTAAATGGGGCTATTAAAGAGCACCTTGAAAGCCAGGCAAAGTAATTTGGACATAATCTAGAAGTTAATAGGTTTTTTTAACAGGAGAATCCTGAGTTGCAGGTAGTGTTTGGAGAAGATTAATCTGCCACTGATTTGCAAGATTATTTGTGGTGAGAAGAATCAGAAGTAAGAACTCTAGTGGTTGTAATACTGTATTTTCTTCATTCTAAGAAGCACATTTTCATATACTAGCATGTTTTAATATTGACTATATTGCCACTGTGCCTAATATAAAATGAAGATAAGAGTATTTACCTCAGAGTTGTTATGATGATTAAGTGGGTTAATACATGTAAGACATTTCAATCAATGCCTGGCATAAAGTGCTAGCATGGTGTTAGCTATTATCACTATTACTATTATTGTATAGTCAATATATACATATTTAATATAGTGGGTTTTTTTAACCTAAAATCAGTAGGTTTCTTCATAGTAGATGACATTTTTGAATGAAGTGATCATAGAATAAGTATGAGATAGGGCCTAGGATAGGGTAATAGTTATGAGAATTCAGATGTAAGTTTGAGGTAACAAAAAAAGTAACTTGATGACATATTTGATTTATTGAATTAAGACAAAGGAACATTTAAGACAACCTTCAGATTGCAAAACGGAATGAATGGAAAATGGATTTGTTTAGGGAAGAATTGTTACTTGATATATGTAAAGTACTTAAAACAATGCCTTGCATATACTGTACAGGGTCCAGCATAAGTAAGGCCTGCTTGAGTGTAGTTGGTAGGGTAGTAATATGGGGTGGTAATTTATAGTTTTATTTTGAGAATTTCACCTAAAATGTCATATGGTGTACTTGAGTGTGATATTATTATGTTACAGAATTATATGCTTATGATTTTGCAATAAAAGATTTTGTAATAAAAAATGGTCATTAGATGTGTCGGACCCTGTATGTGTTACCATTAATAAGTAGTAGGACTCTTTAAACTGCTTATGTAATGACACTTACTATTAGATAATTTAATAAAATACCAAAATATGAATAAACCTCATATATAATTTACTAGTAGAGAATTCATATGTTCAAGGAAAAATATGTATTTTAAATATTTTTCAGTATAAATCATCAAGGAAGAGTTCAAGTGGCAATGAAAATGATGAGGTGAGAAAAGAGGGTAATATTATTAATTACTTAAAATATTTACTTCTCATTTATACTTGACTAAATTGGAGTACATGTAATCCATCTTTCAGTGTCTTTGTTATCTTTTTATTATATTTTATTTTTTTATTTTATTTTTGTTCAATTACAGTTATTTGCATCCTCTCCCCTCTCCTCTTCCCTTTCCCTCCAGCCCCCTCCCCCCAGCCTCCCTCCTCCCCCTTAGTTCTGTCCATGTGTCCTTTACAGTGGTTCCTGAAAGCTTCTCCAATTGTCCCCTCCCCCCTCTCCCCTGTCTATTATTAGACTGTCCTTAATTTCAATGTCTCTGGTTATGTATTGCTTGCTTTCTGCTTTTGTTGGTTATGATCTGGTTAAAGGTGAGATCATATGGTATTTGTCCCTCACTGCCTGGCTTACTTCACTTAGCATAATGCTCTCCAGTTCCATCCATGATGTTGCAAAGGGTATAAGCTCCTTCTTCCTTTCTGCTGCGTAGAATTCCATTGTGTAAATTTACCATAGTTTCTTGATCCATTCATTCGTAGATGGGCACCTAGGTTGTTTCCAGCACTTAGCTATTGTGAATTGTGCTGCTATGAACATAGGAGTGCATAGGTTTTTTGAATTGGTTTTTCAGGATTCTTAGGGTATAATCCCAGGAGTGGAATTGCTGGGTCGAAAGGCAGTTCCATTTTCATTTTTATGAGGAAGTTCCATACTGTTTTCCACAGTGGCTGCACCAGTCTGCATTCCCACCAACAGTGCAGTAGGGTTCCCTTTTCTCCACATCCCCTCCAACAGTTATCTGTTGCTTTGTTGATGATGGCCATTCTGACTGCTGTGAGTTGGTATCTCATTGTGGTTTTAATTTGCATCTCTCTGATGGCTAATGATGTTGAGCATCTTTTCATATGACTCTGGGCCCTCTGTATGTCCTTTTTCGAGAAGTGTCTGTTCATGTTTTTTGCCCATTTTTTAATTGGGTTTTTTGTCTTCCTGGAGTGGAGTCGTATGAGTTCTTTATATATTTTGGAGATCAGACCCTTGTCTGAGGTATCATTGGCCAATATGTTTTCCCATACGGTTGGTTCCCTTTTTATTTTAATACTATTTTCTTTAGCCCCACAGAAGCTCTTTATTTTGATAAGATCCCATTTGTTTATTCTTTCCTTTATGTCCCTAGCTCTAGGGGACAAATCATTGAAGATGTTGCTGCGTGGAATGTCTGAGATTTTCCTACCGATGTTTTCCTCTAGAAGTTTTATGGTGTCATGACTTACATTTAAGTCTTTTATCCACCTTGAATTTATTTTGGTGTATGGTGTAAGGTGGTGCTCGAGTTTCATTTTTTTTGCAGGTAGCCATCCAGATTTCCCAACACCATTTGTTGAAAAGGCTATTTTTATTCCATTTTATGCTTCTGCCCCCTTTGTTGAAGATTAATTGCCCATAGAGACTTGGGTTTATTTCTGGGCTCTCTATTCTGTTCCATTGGTCTATCTGTCTGTTTTTATGCCAGTACCAAGCTGTTTTGATTACAGTGGC
>PVJI01025376.1:0-20552 GCA_004026765.1 Micronycteris hirsuta | reverse complement strand
TTCTGATCAAGCTGCAAATTTTATTTGAGGATCGCGGGTATATATACTGGTTGGCTGAGGGGCGTTGCTGGAGAAGCTCGGTGGAGTCGTGGGTCTTACTGATTGGTCCTCTTGCTCTAGGGACTATATGCCTTTTATGGGCAACGGGGAGCTTATTGGCGGCAGGGCTGTTGCACATGCGCAGTGCTGGTTGGCTGATACAACTTCCCTTGAAGGTTGCATGACTTGCTACAGGGTTGTTGCACATGCGCAGTGCTATGGTCTTGTTGATGCCAGGATCCCAACAGGGTAAAGAGCATAAACTTTTAATTCAGCCAGACTTGGGCTTGGATTTCAGTTGTCACTTAGACATTTTTCATGTGTCTTTGGGCAAACAACCTGTCATCTATGAGCCTGAAGTTCACTGATCTGCAAAATAGGACCATAATGGGATTTAAATGAGTCACTCAGTGATAGTTGCAGTTATCCTCCTCGTCCTTATCCCCTTCCTCATTGTTGTCTCCCTGTCGTTTCTCTCTTAAGATCTTTTTGAACAAAATTGAAGCAAAGGTTCAACCAAGTCTGCCATTTGCCCATAAACAGAGTGGGTAGGTGCTCCTTATGGTCCCCACTAATGGTCACTGTTGAAATCTTCTTTTCACTACTTATTAATGGAGTGATACATACAGAGTGGGGCAAAAGTGGGTTTAGAGTTGTTTGTGTGGAGAATAATACAATAATTAATAGATAATACAAGAATAAACTCCGTTTTGCATACTCGCAACAGGAAACCTTCTTTTGCTTACCCTATATTTACATTATATAGGGTGAGAAAGAGCCAGCGATGCAACAGGCCCAACTACCAGAGAACCAGCTTTTCCTATTCTGTGTCGCTGATACTACCTTTTGTTAGGTGCTGACTCCCTATGTTGCATTTTTTTGTACTTCCTGTAACAGCTGCCAGAATCTCAGTGTCCTAAATGCCAAAGCTTTAGTGGAAAGCAGCTGGGTAGACCAGACAGTGAGGAAGATTCCTTGCCAGCTTATCTAGAAAGCCTGAACAACTGTTTAAATGAGTGAATGGAGCACCTATTCAAGAGAGTTTAGTTACGGAATTTCCAAAGGAACTGTGTTCATCAAACAGTCGCCCTTATAAGGCACTTCCATCAACAAACATCTCTTGGGTAGATGCCCTGTGTCAGGCACAATGTCAAGTGTTGGAGACGCAGTGAGGAATAAGACGATAGTCTTGTGTTGAGAAGGCCAGATAGTGGTAAGATTTAAACACATGCAATATTATTAACAAATAGAAGGTGGGATATAAGTACTAAATGTTTGATAGAGGACTCAAGGAGTTTTGGAGAAGAAGGAAGTAATTGAATATTGGAGGATATTGTCATAATGAACCTCCAAAGTATTCAACAAATTGAGTACTGTATTTTGAAACAATTCTTTTTGTTTTTTCCAAAATGAAAAGGCAAGGCCCAGTTTTCCTACAAACTGCGCTTCTAAGTGTTTTGGTGACATCAGATTGAGTCAGAACAGAGAATGGGCACCTGAGTACATCACATTTAGGACATGGGGCACACATTTACCCTCCCGAAGTCAGGGTGATAGGTGGAGATGACATGGGGACAGATTTTGGTAGTTGAGCTTTTTTTTTTTTTTTTTTAAGATTTTATTTATTTATTTTTAGAGAGAGAGGAAGGGAGGGAGAGAGGGAGAGAAACTTCAATGTGTGATTGCTTCTTACACGCCCCCTACTGGGGACCTGGTGTACAACCCAGGCATGTGCCCTGACTGGGAATCGAATTGGTGACCCTTCAGTTCACAGGCTGGCACTCAATCCACTGAGCTCTTACTCAAGTCTAGACTGGGTTGTTTCTGGGGTTTTTTGATTTTTTGGTTTTTTTTGTTTTTTGTTTTTGGCTTGAGAAGCACCATCAAATGAAGCCTCTCATGGGTAGACCACCATGACCAGAATGTAAAACTGTAAAAGTGACTGCTGGATTTTAATCAGCAAGTCTACCACAGTTGTGGCACACTGGGGCCTTAAAGGACCCCAAATTATTTAGGGACAGATGCTATACTCAAGGCTATAAAGGAAGCCAACCACTTTTATGTATTTACACATTAAATTCAGTGTCTAACCATAATTGAAATACTTTTAAGTTCCTCCTCATTGCAACCAGAGAAACTAATATTCCATATTATTAAAGCTCTCAAATTATAAATTTTCATAACCAATAAAATTAATTATCCTCAACTGTACTATTCTTACCAATACACTTTTTTTCCAATACACTTTTTATATTAGCATTTTAAAATCCATTTAAAAAATTATCACTTCTACCAAAATGACTTCTCTTGTTGTTCATACTAAACTGATCAAAAAAGGGAGCATTAAAAAATTTCTTGGAGCTGACTGGCCTTTAATAAAGGAGATTAGTGGTCTTTTTTCATATTATCTACAATAGAATATAAAATTAATTTTAATAACAAATATTTATTCTTTGGTAATACTTGATTTCATCACAACCTTGTTACTAAGCCATCTCTTCTAAAATATATCCTTGTCAATGATTGTACTAAACAGGTATTATAATAGGTTTATTTGGCTAATTGATGACCAGTAAAGGTCATCCCTAGCTTTGTATATGTGAAGACTTCTTTGTTTTGAAGTTGTAAGTTTTATTAAAGCTTTTTATCATTGGTCTCCCTTTTGTCTTTTAAAGGTCACTTTTCTTTTGTTCAGAGGCAGTTCTGACTTGAGATGCCGTTCACATATAGACCACTGATGATGAGAAAATACCCATCACCTTTAAGACATTGTACTGGTACCAGTAGGTGATACCGAGTGTGGTAAACATTTCACAGTGTATCTGTACATTAAACATTGTGTTGCTAAATAGCTATATCATGTTATTAAATGATACAGTTTTTGTTAATTATACTTTAATAAAGCTGTTCAAAGCAAACAAAGAAAAACCCCAATCCAGTAGGTGATACAAAGGTGCATAAGGCTACCCCGCACAAAGGAGCTGACAGCTTATTTGAATAGAAACTGTGGTCACAGATAAATACAGTGTGTAGCAGAATATGATAATTCTATAGGACAGATGCAATATGAAAGAGAGCTTTGTAAACACATAACAAAGTAGTATGTTTTTATATCATAGAGCAAATGAAAGGAAGTAGTGTTAGGTAAAGGCTAGCAGTGTCAGCAGGAGTCAGATCTTGGAGAAATTTGAAGTTCTTCTAAAATATTTGAGCTTTATTCTTGAGGGAAAGAAGAATGTCCGGAAGCTTTTTAGAGTGTCCTCTCCCATTAGAAAGTACTCCTTGGTCACTATACAAAATTAGAAAGTACAGAAGAAGCGTGCAGAAGAAGTGTAACATCACTTGTAAATTCACACTCTCTCTCTGTCCCCGACCCCAGCCTCGTCTCCCACTTGTGCTCTGGACCCACAAGGCCATCACTGAAGCCGCCCTCCAGGGATGGTGTTTGGGGTGGTGTGTAATAAGTTGGAGAGGAGCAGAATGCAATGACTGTGTGGCAGGATAATTTAATCATTAGGGACCTGAGCGGTCAGGAAGGAATGAGAGGACAAGAATCCTTTTAACGATAAAGCCAACGGGAAATTTCAACCAATTTTAAGTGGGGGTGTGTTGGGAAGTGAAGAGGAAGACTAGTTACATGACTGGCTCCCTTTCTGAGCCCACATGACCCCAAAGATCCAGCTCATATAAAACGGGAGGGACCTTACAGGAGGGAGAGGATGGGAGACACGCAGTTTTGTCCTAGGGCACTTTGATTTTGAGGCGCTTCTGTGAAGGCATCACACTCATCCGGAGTGTGGACTGTCCCTGTCCACAGGTGTCCAGGGGTCCAGGTGGCAGGACTGTTGCCTCCTCTTCTCTGTTTACAGAGCATTCACCTGTTCTCAACACATCACCACTTAGCTTTGCTGGCGTCTTTCTTATGGACAGTTTCTGAGGTTGTGGAGACAATGAAGAAGCACAGCAGTACACATGGTATTTACATAGCCATTTCTTTTACAAGATATATGTGTGAGGTCAAAGTTAGTGTGATTCAAGGGTCAGTGATCCCCAGATTGGACCGTTAATCCTATGGTCATGGAGGGGATGGCAGCTTCCACATCAGACACACCAAGAGTAATGTGACAGCACTGTCCTCCACATGTTTTGAAAGATGGCTGATTATCATGTTTTCCTATAAGGCGCTCCTGCCCTTTAGGTTTTGCCTATAAATAAGGGAAGCATGAGACAGATCCCATTTGTAGATTTCATGTATGTTTACCTTGTCAAGGATGATCCAGAAGGGGTCGATTACATTTGACTCTAGCTCTTGGAGAAGTGTAAATGGAAGGGACAGCTTGTTTATGAGAAAGCAGAGTCTTCCGTGCCTTGTGGAGGGACATGATTGATTTAATATTGGATTGCAGCTGGCTGGAGCAGTTCCTTTCCCGTCTAGTCTTGGGTTTCCAAGCTCAGCCTTGCACCCTCGCTTCAGTGTCCTCGTGTATATGTGCATTCCCTAACAATTGGTGATTTGTGTTTCAGTCTTGTTTTTCAGTTTTTTCCACCATGTGATGTCTGGCCTCAGCTTGCAGAGTTTAACAATTAGCCATATGTCACTCATGACCTTTACAAAAATTACAATTTTTAGTTGGCTAAGTAGGTCTCAGTTGGTGCTAGAAATGTTTGCTAAAAAGTTTTTTTTTCTTTCCCTATGAGCTGTCAGCATTTGAACCTGTTTAAGATTTTAGAAAATTATGCAACCTTTGTTTTTATTATTTGATACCTGGTAGAGAGTGATAAACTTAATGAGTGGATTCTCTTTCCAGAGACCAGCACACAACTGAAGTGCAGGATTTTAGGTAAACCTTTACCTTTTGTGATTTCTGTGTAATTTCACCCTAAAAATATCACAGATATACTGGGTAGAGGCAGGTCTTTTGTTGCTGTTGTCACTCACCTGTCTCTGTTGTCCTGGCTGACCCTGGAAGTGGAACTTCAGTTCTTAGTGTCTTGGTTTACTCGTGTTCCTCCGAGCCTGATGATGCCTCTGTCCTTCTGCAGGGGCCGTGAGCCCATCTGTCTGCCTCCTTTCCGTGTCATATGGACAACTGGACCCACCCCTAGGGACACGTTAGGGAAAGTCACCAAATATCTTTAGGGCCTGTGCTTCCACTAGGTCCTCCAGAAAGGGCGGAGACAGAATTCCCAGGGCTCCTAGCTCACCTCTTTCTAATTCTGTCTCATCTTCTTCCTAGCCCTCCATTCTCTTTCCGGGTTGGAGCATGTGACTTTCATTCACACAACAGATCATGTGTCGTAAATCTCATCACTGTTCTCACCTCCTGCCATCACTCACCACTCCAGTTTTGGCCATATTGAATTACTTCCTGTTGTATAATTCTGTTCTACTCTCTCGTTCCTATCCTGTGCATGCTACACTTTCTCCCAGAATGTCTTCCGCATACCTTCCCTTACTCACTTATTTCTCTCACTTATTACAGATATTTCTTGTAATACTGGTTTGGTGGTAATGAACTCCTTTAGCTTTTTCTTGTCTGGAAAGCTCGTAATTTCTCCTTCAATTTTAAATCATAGCCTTGCTGGATAAAGTAGTCTTGGTTGTAGTTCCTTGCTTTTCATCACTTTGATTACTTTGTGCCAATCCTTTCTGACTTGGAATATTTCTCTTGAGAAATCAGCTGACAATTTTATGGGAGCTCCCTTGTAAGTAACTAACTGTCTTTCTCTTGCTGCTTTTAGGATTCTCTCTTTGTCTTTAACCTTTGCACTTTTAGTTATGATGTGTCTTGGTGTGGGCCTCTGTATTTACCTTCTTTGGGCCTCTGTGCTTCCTGGACTTGTGTGTTTTTTTGTCCTTCACCAGGTTAGGGAAGTGATCAGTTATTATTTCTTCAAATAGGTTCTCAGTTCCTTGCTCTTTCTTTTCTCCTTCTGTCGCCCTATGATGCTGATGTTGTTGTGTTTCAAGTTGTCCCAAAGGTCTCTTAAAGTAGCTGCATTTTGTAAACATTCTTTTCTCTTTTTGCTGCTCTGATTCAATGTTTTCTACTACTTTGTTCTGAAAAATATATATGGAATGCTTCATGGATTCGTGTGTCATCCTTGCTCAGTGGGCATGTTAATCTGCTCGGTACCGTTCCGATTTTAGTATATGTGCTACTGAAGCAAGCACTAGTGTTTGATTAAATAACAGGAGACTGTAGTCTAGTCCAGTTGACACATGAAAGACCATCACTGTTGGTGTGTAGTGTCTGTTCATCAACACACTTATCTAAGGAGTGGGAATCCATTCTAGCTCAGCTACCACGAGGATGCTTTACAATCACATTACTTTCTTCCACTATACTGAAGTTAATGTTCTTGAGATTCTCACCTGCTATTTAACTCTTTAATCCAGTGTCTTTTGTGTTTTTGCATTGTCTTCCGCCACCTTGGGTATATGCATAATTTTTTGAAGTTTGTTTACAGAGTTCTTTGTGTTAGAAGCCCCTCTCCCTTTTAACCCATGCTGCTCCTTTTCATGATCTTGAAAAAAATGGTCAAGTTCCCTTCAAGGCTATTTTACTCTGTTTCTAGGCAAAGTATTAAGATGTCCTCTTCTCAAGGTTCTTTTTTTTTAAATTTTTTTAAAAA
This sequence comes from Micronycteris hirsuta, assembly GCA_004026765.1. Lineage (NCBI taxonomy): Eukaryota > Metazoa > Chordata > Mammalia > Chiroptera > Phyllostomidae > Micronycteris > Micronycteris hirsuta. Next base: position 13,877 of record PVJI01025376.1, on the reverse strand, counting down.
GATTTTATTTATTTATTTTTAGAGAGAAGGGAAGGGAGGGAGAGAGAGAGGTAGAGAAACAGCAATGTATGGTTGCCTCTCACATGGCCCTCACTGGGGACCTGGCTTGCAACCCAGGCATGTGCCCTGACTGGGAATCGAACCAGGACCCTTTGGTTCCCAGCCCGTGCTCAATCCAATGAGCTACACCAGCCAGGGCTCAAGGTTCTTAAGAACTTAGAATTTAGTGTTTAGCTTTTGTGATATCCTTTAGCCCTTCCAGAAGAAATGTGGTCACCTTTGGGAGCTTGGCATGGGAGAGTATAAACTTCTATACCTGAGGAACTCCTACACTCCAGGAAAGACTCACGTTTTCTTCCCAGGCTCGAGAAGCTCTCAAATGCTCTTTGGCGTGACCAATGTCCCCTTTGCTCCTTTTTAATCTCAACACCCACACATTATATAGCACTTCCCTCCACCTGTTTTCTGTTAAGGCAATTCAAAATAATCCCCCTCCCTAGGCTATTAGAAACACACGTGCTGGCTCTGGTAGTGAAAGAATAAATGAATGTCAACTGCTAAGACACATGCTAAAACAGAACCTGACTTACTAACTCATCCTGTTGCATCTGTACAAGAGTATTAACTTCTGTGAATGAGAAGCCAGCTGTTTCTCTTAGGAGATGACCCAGCCCCCCAAAAAGGTGCCAGTGGATGCCAGTTAGTTCATTATCTCTGTGGTGATGGCACCTGCCCAATGGGGACTGGTCCAATGTCACCAGTGTATTTCATGCTCGCTACCAGTTGTCAGTTCGTGAAGCATATGTCTCCAATTTAAACCAAAAGCCTGGTTGAGTTCAAAGAAAACATTGCTAATTCCTCATTGGTCTGTTTAATTGTTTATAATAATTTGAAAAGTACTGTGAAAAACATGAGCATCAGTGCAATTGCCCAGTTTTCTATTAAACTGTCTACTGGAAGAACTCATCAATTTGAGCTTCACTGTCTTAGAATTTGTCCAGATGTAGAATGAGCTAGGTTTTATTTACTTATGATGGAATTTCTCCCTGATTACTTTAATGCCAAAAACCGTTTTTGCAAGGAGAAATTAAACTCACTTTTAAAAACTTTTAAGTACTTCAACAACCATCTATTTGCAGATTAATGATACTTGTTATAATTGAATTCTATTTTGTCCGAAGGAAGTGATATGGGACCTTCTAATCATTTTGTTTCATTAATAATTGTAATTCTGTATATTTGACCTTAAAAAGCTCCACTTATCTTGAAATATTCTTTTATTAAATGTGTTCATATATAAAACTTATCTTCCCACAGAGTTAAATTCTAAATTTGAAGAGTTTATGTCCTCCACTTGGTTGTTGATTATCTACAAGTATGAAGTGGTTGATGCCAATTAATCTACAAAAATGTATATTTTATTTTATCATGGGTTTTGTATACATTCTACAAATATATCTGAGGATATGGAAATTTACAACAGTCCAAATGGTATGAGAAAAACACTATCAAGATATGATTATCTTTTCCAGATGTCAAAAGAGTCGTTTTTCAAGCCAGAGGATATTCTATTTTAAGGGATTTGTGATGGATAATTTTATGTGTCAACTTGACTGGGCCATGGTGCCCAAGTATTTGGTCAAACACTATTTTAGATGTCTCTGTCCGGTGTTTTTCAATTAATTTAATATTTAAATTAAGGAAAGCAAATTGCCCTCTGTCTTGAGAGTGGGCCTCATCCAACCAATTGAAGGCCTTAATAGAAAAAGACTGACCTCCCATGAAGGAGAGGGAGCTCTGAAAGCAGATTGACTTTGGACTTGAACTGCAACATCCACTTTTCCCTTGGGTTCCAGCCTGCTGGTCTACCCTGCAGATTTTGGATTTATCAGCCTCTCTATATAATCCCATGAGCCAATTCCTTAAAATCAATCAAGTTTACTATAAATACAAATGTAATACCATATATATAATTACATACACATCCTGTTGGTTCTGTTTTTCTGGAGAACCCTGACAAATATAGGTTTCTTTGTATTGCCTTTTGAACTAGCTGGCTGCACACTCAACTGTTTATTATGTAGAGTATATTTATTTTTTCACTTCCTGTTCTTTAGTTACCCATGATAACACTAGGCTTACACTTAATGAAATTTATCTTTGTCCTTATAGACTGTCTTCCTTAATTGTCCTTATATACATCATGTAAAGCTCTCTGAGTTTCAAGTTTATCATGCAAAAAATTCGAAAAATGGGCACTCTCTTTACTTGTTTGTGGTGTAGTTACTGGATCAGTCGGTACAAGAGTCAATGATAATTTGTGTAATGTTTTATATTATCTGTAATTTACTTCCAATCACTTTATCATATACATCACAATATTTATGGGTTTAACTTTGTTTTAGGAGTTGTTAATTTAGTATTTCATATATACCAATCACAAATCCTCACTAGGATAAGTTAATTAATATTTGAAAGACCCTAATTAGAAGTCTACACTCCAGAGACAGGTACTTTAAATCTGCACCAGAAGGTTATACCAGGGATGTTATTGTACAAATAATTGGTGAAATGAGCAATATTGAAAATATATGGATTGGCCTTAGAAGTATTTTATGTTAATGGACTTTGAGTCAGGCAAGACCAGCAAGCTAATAGCTTTTGAAGTAACATCTAACTCTAGTACTCATTTGGTCCTGTTTTCTGATATGTAGGATTCTGTTGAGTGATCAGATTAGAAGGTTAGACACATTCTACTGTAGAATGCTGTCCCAGCTGCTTTAAGGATACCTCCATGCAGGTTACTGTCAGAGTACCTTAAGGACAGACATCTGGGACATTACTGAGCTCACAAGATAGAGCTGTGGGTTTGCTTTTTCACCTTCCTGCTCATCAGTGTTTTTCTACATAGCAAAAAGCCTTCACCTATTTAGAATCTTTGGTGACTACCAATGCTTACCCCCAAATGCCTGATAATTGTGAACCCCAGTTTGGCTTAGGTCACTTTGCTATAAGAACCTAACATACTCTTAGCACATAGCAGGCATTAAAAACTATCTCTCTCATTATCATAAATCAGTGAACTGGCCTTGGTTCTGGGGAAAGAAGAGGAAGACTGAAGTTATGACACATTGTTCTAGAGCCGCCAGGACCCTCCTTTCTGAGTATGGTTTGTTGTCAAATAAAACCATGTATTGTCTTTTTAAAACTTCAAGCATGGATGATCCTCTCCATGCTTTCTTAGTCTCAACTTAGAGTCTCTTTGGCAGAGCCACTCAAATCACGTGAGGGTGTGAGTTAGTTCTACCATGGAAGCTTGTGATAAGGGGGGTGTGTCTGTGGGAGCACAAGAATGCCTGGCAGATCCCCAGGAGTGCGCCGTGCCAAGCCATCACCTGACTTGCAGCATGCTGAAGCCGGGGGCATTGTCCATCTTTGATGTGTCTGGAAGGTGAAGCGGGGCCCAGATGCCGAGAGCTCGTGGAAGCGTTGTGGGAGATTCCTTCCAGTCAGTGTTTACCGAAAATCCTGAATTGATTTTGAGCTGCATTGATTAACAAAAATGTGTCATAAGGACGTTAAGGAAATGATTTTTTTCCCTTATTTTTGAAAAAGTGTTGTAGCTCAAACTACCAGAAATGTGAAAAAGAATGATTCTAGTTGAAATCTTCTGATATGCTAATTTTAGTTTTATTTGCTTTTCTCGGTCTTGGATTACTGGGTCAGAAATGTCATTGCTAACTGTGTTTTTAAACTTGTTACCCCTAAAACTCTGCCTCTGTTGCAAGGCAAAGGACAAGGTCTTGTTTGGTTTCTTTTGATAAAGGAGCAGAATATCTCTTGTTGGCTGGAGCAAGAACTCCTATATTTAAACTTGCTTTTGTTTGCTTTTCTCAGTCAAGTAACACAGGAGCAATGTGAAGGTGACTGAACTAAATATATATATATATATGTCTGTCTTGATGGTGGTTTTGGATCCTGAAGAAAGCCAGGAAGGTGTTAATTTATTTGAAACAGTTCCCTCATAGTTACATTTTTTAAATCTATAACTATACACACTATGCATACATACATATTTATTCACTTACTATGCAATAGCAAAACCAAGCTATATTCCAGAGTGGATGTCATTTGATTCCTTTTTCTGTGATCATATACTTCGACCTATTAACGAAAGTAGATTGGTGGCGAATATTTTTTTTGTTTGTTTGTTTTTTAGTAGAACTCTTTTTTTTTTTAAGATTTTATTTATTTATTTTTAGAGAGAGGAGAAGGGAGGGAGAAAGAGCAATGTATGGTTGCCTCTCACATGGCCCTCACTGGGGACCTGGCCTGCAACCCAGGCATGTGCCCCAACTGGGAATTGAACCGGAACCCTTTGGTTCCCAGCTCGCGCTCAATCCACTGAGCTACACCAGATGGGCTGGTGGCGAATATTAATGGACTAATTTTCAGTCATATCTACCAGTAGTTTCCAGGACAGTAAGTTCCAGACTGGCTACCTTTTCTGTTTGTATCATTAAGATTTGCTCCCCTAGACATATCACGTTGTTGTCCACTCAACTATTGATGTTTTCCAAAAGACATAGACACAGATTTGTTTGTTTGTTTGTTTAAAGTCTTATATTTGAAATACACATTCTACTTCTTCTACAGTCAAGTATAGGAGTCTTTGTTTGTCCTTTAAGACTCAACTCAAGTATTATTCCCTTCATGAAACCCTTCCCTTTCTCAGGCAAATAAAAAAAGATTACGTGGTATATTCCTCTGTTGCATCAGTTATCACATGATATTGCAGTTGTGTATTTTGACTTTTGTGTTCCAACTAAGCTGTGAGCTACTTGACATTGTGCCGTCCACAGAGCGTAGCACGATGGCTGGCGTAGTCACTACTCTAAAATTTTTATGAATGAATAAATGTGAATGAATACATGTGAAAAGAAATCAGAAATTACAAAAACATAAGGAAAGTGAGAGGTCAAAAGCACTAAGAGATCATCATAAACCTGACAATTTAAGAAAAATATTAGAGGGTTCCATACGAGAGGCATAGGAAGAAGCATATTACATGAAAAGATGAGTAAAATTGGAACAAGCTGCATTCAGGAATGTGCATTTTGATGTTGTGATGTTTATTGTGATGGAGAAACGTGGTAGAGACCAAGCAAGTGGCATGAGGCTATGGAAACTTGTCTAAAGTCAGGAAGGAAAGCAGAATTCATCCTGGTATAAGTCTTATGAGTGGCATGCTTCTGAGAAGTGTGTACTATTAGGAACCATGCCACGTCTGCTCCTATGCGTGCAATATGTGTTTCTGGTTTGTAGGTTACCATACACAATGCACAAGAGTTGCCAGTTTCCCAGTTGTGTGCATGGAAAGCACACCTGGACAAGCAGGGTCAGCATGGTAGGCCACGGACTTGATTTTTGTTTTTATCTCTGATCTTCTTTTCTGCTTTCTGTTTTTATGGTAGCTTTTTATGTATATTTTTTTAAAAGAAACTCATTCCTAGTTTTTATGATTTGGGGGGATGTTACAGATTAGATAGTAAATTGTTGAATTTAATTGAAAATGTTAGTTTTTATTACAGCTATTAGTTGGACTTGATGAATTGTAAGTTTCTTTTAAATATCGTTCTGTGTATTAAGCAAGAGATTGTATACCTCTTTTATTTTTTTCAAAAAAAATAAGTAGTTTAGCAGAAATCAGGGTAATCAAATTCCTCATGACAGTGTCTGAAGACCGCATTTAGTAGCCTTTTGAACAATTAGGGGAAAAGGAGCTGACACTCTCCTCTCCGTTCTGCTGCTCTCAAGCGAGGAGAGTTTGATAGTCATTACATAGAAAGGTTCAGTGAGAATTTCATTTAAATCTATGTGCAAGTAAAACGAGAGATGACAAATGAGAGCTTAGCACAGCCACGTGCAGTATAGAATAGGAATCAGTGTCAGCGATTCTGGGCTTGAAATATAATCTTAGTTCTGACACACTGCATTCAGTGTTGGGGCTTGTGTAGGTCATACCCTGAAACAGGTTCAGTGTCGGGGTTTGCTTAGGCAGTAGCTTCAGGACGCTTTACCTTGGCTTTGTCAGGAGCCAGCCCTGCGGCAGTGTGGTATGCTCTGATTCTATAAAAAGGGATTAATGTTGCTGTTCAAATGTGTGCTGTGCCTACTGCTGTCTCCCAAGTTGTTAACAGTGGTAGAACGACTCATACATTTAAAAAAATAAGTTGTGTTTATTCTCATTCATTTTTCCTCTCCTCAACCTCTCAATTGATTTTAAAAACAAAGCAGTTGTTTAGATTCAGAATACCACATTTTTAACTTACCTACTCTTGTGTACTTAGATTTTTCTTTGTGATTAAGAAAGCCATCTTTTTAATTACCATCTTTTTGTTGGTCTCTTCCCACAGGTTTTCAGCACGTACTCCAACGAAGACTATGACAGAAGGAACGATGAAGTTGACCCAGTGGCCGCTTCAGCTGAGTATGAACTTGAAAAGCGTGTAGAAAAGCTGGATCTCTTCCCGGTGGAACTAGAGAAAGGTATTTGAGCTCTACAATGTTTATAATATTATACTGCTGTGTTAATAATACAGAAATGACTTGATTGTTCCTAAATGTAGCTTTTTTCCCCCTTAAGGATTGGGTGGAGTTTTAATTCTCATGCAAGAGTTTATGAATTAAACTTCAAAAATAGTCGACCTAAATTCTATATAGATGGTGGATTGAAAGATTCTCTCTACCCTTTACTTCTAACTGAAAGTGATCCGTGTTCGCTGGTTGGACGGTGGCTAAGAGCAGGGAGGCCTCTTGGTTGGTACTCCAGCAAAGGGCCGGCGAGCCGAGAGCCCAGAGCAGCTGCTGCGTGTGAGAGCTTGGGGCAGGTGGCAGGTGGTTGGGTTGTTTTGTTTTTGCTTTTTTGGTGGAGGGAGACTGGTCATGGTTAGATTCCAAGTGTGGTAGAGATGGGGAGTGCTAGGCTTTTAGAAAATGGTGGGTTTTGGATTGAAAGCAGTGGAATCCTCTTCATCTCTGAGGGGGGAAGGGCTAAAGGAGAGCAGGGAAACCCAGGGCAGAGTGGCTTCCCCTTGAGCCCTCTCCCTGGGATCACAGCCCACCTGCTGCAGAACGGGGGACCACAGGACCAGAGGCTGCTATGTTTATGGTCAAGTAAGGCGGGGAGCTGGTATCTAAACTCTGACCAATGAACAGAAGAATATCACATCTCAGAGTCTGAGGCAAAAAGTAGAACCGATGATGACTTGAATAACCAAAAAGAAACAGTGAAACACAAAACCAAATAAAGATATTCAAGTATGGCTTTAACAAGGAATTCTTATTCAGATTAACAATCACAAAAAATATAGTGTTGGTTTTTAAAAATAAAAATGTCAGTAGAGGAATTAAAGAGGACAGGATGATTGTTGTTGAGCTCAAATTGGTGACATAGAAGTCCAAGCATAAGAAATGTCCTAGACTAGTTCTCAGATGACAGCAAAAATCCAGGAAAAAGCATGAAGTAGACCCAGCATACACGTTGTAGGTAAGAGAAGGGGACATGCAATAGGGGATGAAGGATGTACTAGACAAGAAATAGAGGAATTTTTCCTGAGCTCAAAGAAGACCTGATCCTCATATTTGAAAGGGCTTAGCCAACTGGTTGCAAGAACTTAAAAAGTGTTTTTATGCTTAAAAACACTTAAGCATAAGCTTGGGAAAATCCTAATCTTCAAACATACGGTGAAAACCTTACAAAATACCAAGCCAAAATCAAAGCAAACAAAGAGCAAAGGTACTTGCAAAGGCAAAAATTATCAGACCACCATCAGACCTCTCACTTGTCACACTGCAAGTGGTGAGGTGTACCTACAATTTCACATCTCACTGAGAAGAGAGAGATGGTGGTCTCAGAATCCTATGTCCATCCCAGAGGGGAAAGAAGGAAATTCGCTGATACAGAAGAATTTGAAGAACCCACCACCCACATAACTTTGAGTAGGGAGGGAGAGAAATAACAAGCAACTTGTTGAAAACAGCAAAAATGAGGGGAAAGGAGCCGAAAACTATGTAAGTAGTAGTAAGCATAAAATTGGTTGCATGAAAAAAGATATAAAGAATACCAGTCATTACATGATGCTTGAATGGCTAGTCATTCCTGTTAAATGACACTTTCATTTGGTCTTAAATAGAATGTAAGCGTGATGCTTGCATTTTTCATCCATTTAAACATGTAAAACTCTCTCTTAGTTCATGGCACCTACAGCTGGGTTGGGCTGTGGGCCACGGTATTGGCTATCACACCAAAAATGAGAACAATCCAAGTATTTATCAATGATAGAAAAGACTATGTAAATTATAGCCTATCTATTCAATAAAATATTACTCAGCAGTAAAATGAAGGAGCCACAGGTCCATTATGTATGATTCTTTTTTTTTTTAATTTTTTTTTTAAAGATTTTATTTATTTATTTTCAGAGAGAGGAGAAGGGAGGGAGAAAGAGCAATGTATGGTGGCCTCTCACATGGCCCTCACCGGGGACCTGGCCCGCAACCCAGGCATGTGCCCCGACTGGGAATCGAACCGGGACCCTCTGGTTCCCAGCCCACACTCAGTCCACTGAGCTACACCAGCCAGGGCCATTATGTATGATTCTTGACGAACATAAAATTGAGGGGTGGGGAGAGCAGATCACAGAAGTCATTTAGTATGATTCCATTCATTTAAATTTCAAAGCGAGGACAAACTGAACATCATATTGTTTAGAGATACACAAATAAGTGGTTTTAAAAGGCAGGATTAAGAAAAGGAGGCAATGATTAGCACACCATTTGAGATAACGGTTACTGAGGGAAGAGTTAGATATTGGGGAGGAGTACTGAGTAGGCTTTGGGGGTATTGGTAATGTTCTGTGTCTTTGTTAGTACATGTATGGTTGTTATATTTTTTAAGTGCATTTTGTAGATAAATGATTTCACAAAACTTTTGTTTGTATGCTATCTTGTATAATAAAAGTTAAACTGGAAAGATTAAACTGGAAGAGAACCAAATAAAGTACAATTATTTTTATTTCTCGAGGAACCTTCAAACTGTTCTCCACAGTGGCTGCAGCAATTTACATTCCCACCAACAGTGCACAATGCTGTTTTATTCATGGATCGCAGGCGCTCGGGAGTTCATGTGGAAGCACAGTACGCTTCTCCTTCAGGCGTCTGCTGACAAATTGCACACTGTTATTTCCCTCTGCGTTCTATTGACCAAAGCAAGCCATCTCACCCATTCCAAATGCAATGGATCGGGAATGCATATCCCACCCACAGGAAGAGGCACTGTGAAGTTACACAGTGAACTCAGTAGAAAAATTGGCAATTTAGTGAAGAAGAAATCTAATGGGTCACGCTCATATTAGTGCAAGCTCAGATTTATCACTAGAAATGGGAATGCTGCTAAACCAACAGGAATTGCTTTCCTGAGAGAGAAAATAAGCTCTGAACTCCAGAGTACGGTGGTAACATCCTCTGCAATAGCACAGCCTCACGGTCTATTCCACTTTTTCCTGGCTGCTTTCCCTCCTTATGCCCTTCCCTAGGCGGGTATATACGGAGGAAGACTAGGTTGCTGCAAGAATCAGAGGCCTTCGAGTATGTGGCTCTGGATTCCACCCGTGCCTCATGTGTCTCAGAGAAAACTGGACAGAGCTGAGAGCTGTCCTCCGGTCTCTGTGGGTTGATTATACTCTTCCTTTAATTGCCTTTTAGTTATCACCGTGTCTTTCAGGTACTCTGCATTGAAACGAAGGATGCCACAAATGAATATTTGCCACAATCAGGTTTTTAGCTCTGCAAAACCGAGTAATTTTCCAGTTAGGGCTGCAGAAGGAAGAGAGATAATGTTGCTAAAGCCTGAGTCCAGGAAGGGCAAATGGATTTAAAAACTAAGATGTAATTTTCATGCAAGATATTTGCATGAGGAAACTATCAAATGGCATAAGAGTACAGAGAGTTGACATTTGAAAGGAAAAGTTTCATTTACAGCTGCACATTGGCTCAGCATGTGATTATTCGTAATGAAGAGAAACTCCTATAAATACAAAGAATGTGAACAAGAACTCAGCTAATGTTTAATAGACGCTTGAGACTTCATACAAGAGAGAAACCCTATGACATTATTCAGTTTGGGAGAACCTACAGTGATCTCTCAAACGACAGAAGAGCACACACACTGGAGTGGGGGCCGGGGAAACTCATTTGGATGTAAACATGGCTTCGGGTCCTCATCGAGCCCTTCATTAACATGAACCAATTCACACTTTGTAGAAAGCCTATGAGTGTGGGCAAGAATTCAGCCACACAGCGAATCTCTATATACATAAGAGAATGCATGTACAAGAGAAGGAATTTTATGCTTGTAATCACTAGGGGAGAGCCTTCAACCCAGACCAAACATTCATGTGCACAAGAAAACTCATTCTTGGGAGAGACCCTAAAACTGTAATGAATGTAGGAACATTTAGCAAGAAACAGCCTCCCGATGATCAATTGGAATTAAACAAATACGGGAAGTCACACGTGTGCCAACATTCTAAATGTCAGAAATGAAGGAAGGTCTCCGGCCCCACTCGAATGTAGTCAGCACGCAAGTTCTCACCCTGGAGAACTGTCCATGCCCAGACTGGTGGGGAAGCGCCCACAGCTGGGGCCCATGCCAGACCGTTTCTCAGGAAGAGCACTCCGTCAGTCCTTCTTTAGCACACAGCAGGGCAAATAAATCCCGCTTTGGCCAATTGACATATTTTAACACATCTTTATTTAGGATGTAAGGTTATGAATTGTACTTAGAAATACTTAAAGCAGAATTTGGTGACAAGTAATGATCAGTGAGATGAATCCAATTCAAAAGATTACTAATTAAGAATACTTACTAAATCAAAGATTATTGTTCAAAGGTCTTTTAAAAGCATTCAGCCTTCTCTTGAGTACATGAGCCTAGTTCCCTTTAATAACCCACCACTGTTGATTAGCTAGTATCTCTTTTTTATGCAGCCAATATACCATAATTATAAAGTCTTTGAGGCTATCAGAAAATAACTTTGAATGTTAACCAAAAGTTGTGGAAGGCAAAGTAGTGTATTGTTTATTTCATCAATATGAAAATGTGTATGTCCATAGAAAGGGAAAATGGCACTATGCAGAAACACATGATTTGTAAGTGAATTAAAAACAAGGTGTTTGGGGGGAGTGGTGGGGGGGTACATGCAGGCAACTGTACTTGAACAACAATAAAATAACTTAAAAAAATTAAAAAAACAACAACAAGGTGTTTGTCGTTATCATTCACTGGGCTAATAAAATGGAAAAAAAACCATGGATGCCTGTCAGAAAAGAAATGGCTGCATATGTTATGATACCATCTCACCATGAAATATTATGCAATCATCAGAAGTGACTTAAAGCTATGTAAATTGATACCCATGCGGTGTTATTGAATTAGCAAAGTAAGCTGAAGAGAGAACTTGGTATCATATGATCTTATTTGTGTAAAGCAAATGGGAAAGAAAAGCAAGCCGTATGTATACTATAGTTTTTGATATTATTATATCCTTACATAAGGACAGAGTAAATACTAAAAGGCACATGCCATCTTATTAACGTGAATAGGGATATGGAACAAATAAAAAAGACCACATAAATAAAGGAGAAATCTAGATATATTATGATCACATTTATTTAACATAATATATATGGCTCAGCCAGGGATAGTTGAGCCAGAGTGGTCAACCTAGAGTTATATTACTATAAAATTACTGAACTTTAAAGAATTACTCGTGAAAGCGGGGCAAAAAAATTGAGTAACTAATAGAAGTAAAATCAGACTAGACTTCAAGTGACTAAAAGACAATAGTACATTCTTTTCTTTTCTCAAGAAAAAAGGTGTCACTCAAGAATTTTATTACTTTCCCAAAGGAAACAAGTAAGAGAATATATATGTGTTTAACTATGTATGCTTTTGTACTTAAAATATTATATTGTGTGGAGAGGCCATGTTTTTAAGGCAGATTGATTACACAGATTATTACTTTTTCTCGGGATCACAATAACTAGCCAACTGCAGTAATAAAATGACACTGAACTCGGAGCCTTTTGGAGGGTTCTTATTTGACAGCCTTGCTCCCAGCGCAGAAAAAATTCCTGCCAAGGCAAGTATATATGATATGGAGTGTGTGGTAGTCCATAAAGAACAAAATGAGGGAAGGCCTCACCGTTCATTACAGACTAGTGTAACACTTAGCTTGTTGTATTTTTCCCCCTTTTTCATAGATGAGGATGGACTTGGCATAAGTATCATTGGAATGGGTGTTGGAGCAGATGCTGGACTTGAAAAGCTGGGAATATTTGTCAAGACAGTAACAGAAGGTGGTGCTGCTCAGCGGGATGGCAGGTAAGCTAACTACTGCTATTGATAACTAAAATCTAGGAAACTCTAGGAATTTGTTTCAATGGTAGCTTTTTTCTTTTGATATTTTAGGACAGAATTTTACAGTATTTCTCACAGGTGGAAAATGTTAAAACACTTGAATTACTTTCCTATTTGTAGGCAGAATACCTGATGATAATGGATGGATGGATCTATTATCTCTGTCTAACTTTGTATCTATCCATTTATCCATTTATCCATTTATCTAGTAGGAAGTAGAAAGAAAGATGGATGTATACATTAGTTTAGAATATATGCTATGGAGATCAGCATATAGCTTCACCTCAGAATATCAAAACAAATGTTAATAGTTCTGGCACTTTTCAGAAACAACAGACAGAAAATAGGAACTCTGATTTTGCAGTGATGATAATTGGCAGGGGCGGGGAGGTCATTGTTTCTCAAAATGTGTTCTGTCTGAAAACACAGATTCTTGAGTGCCACATAAACCTGTGGAATTAAACTCATTAGGAGCAGGGTCTGGCAGTCTTTTCTTAAACATCCACCTTGAGTAATTTGGATACACATCAGAGCATCAGCTGGTCATTTTTTCATGTCTTAGCCTTCATCATTTCAAGCAACAAGTACCTTTAGATTTTGATTAAACCTCACACTAGGCTACAGATGCATCACATGGGGGCTGAAGCAGAAGGCTGGCAATAAAAATAAAAGTAGACCCAACACTATGAGTGCCAAATTCCAAAAAATTTCATTTTACTTTTCTTGGAATGCAAATACCTGGTTTTGACTTTTTTCAAGGCTTAAGTATATATCACTTAACATTTTCTCAAGAAATAATAAAGCACGTTGAAAATCATTTGTGAATCTCTACTGAGACCCATAGTAACATTAGTTCTTTTGAAATACTAAAAATACATATTGGTATATGCAGATCATTCCCAATGGGAACTGAATTGATTTATTTACACAGGAGACCACACCATCAGTATCATCTCTTTCCATGAGGTTAGTGACCACATCTTAGTCAGCAGCCTTAATTGAATTGCCGTAGCACCTGGGCAGAGGGGGTCAGACGGGAATCTTTTGAATGAACATTCAGCTGACTGAATCAACTTAAATCAAAGAAAGTGGGTTATTAATATTTTGTGTTTAAAAGTAATTTATTAACAGTCTTCTTCCATTCAGAATAGTTTAAAAAAACCTCTTTGCCCTATCAATGAATTATATAATAATAGTAGTAAATATTTTTCATTATTAATTTAGAACCTTTTTTCCAAGTGAACTAAATGTGTTTGTAAAATCTACATTATTTCTCTTTAAGTTTCAAAAACATTTAAAAGTCATTCTAAAGTGATAGGAAATAGAGGAGGGAGGAAGATGGCGGCGAGTTAGGAGGAACAGAGTTTACGTCCTCCTACCCACTGGTTGATTTTCTGAG
>PVJI01025375.1:0-20539 GCA_004026765.1 Micronycteris hirsuta | reverse complement strand
GTTGCAAAGGGTATAAGCTCCTTCTTCCTCTCTGCTGCGTAGAATTCCATTGTGTAAATGTACCATAGTTTCTTGATCCATTCATTTGTAGATGGGCACTTAGGTTGTTTCCAGCACTTGGCTATTGTGAATTGTGCTGCTATGAACATAGGAGTGCAAAGGTTCTTTTGAATTGGTTTTTCAGGGTTCTTAGGGTATAGTCCCAGTACTTTCTTACATTGAAACACAGTTTTGTACTTTAAAATCATCCTTAGTTGTGATACATGCATTGCGAGAGTTTTTAGTTGGTTTGTGCTGATTTACACAACTCACAAGAAACTGGTTAAAGGTCTAGAAGATGGCTTCTTCAGCATTTTAAAAAGTTTTCAGTGGATTCCACTATGTGATTATGAAAAAATACTGTATTTTCAATTTAAGTCATTTTTTTCCCTCATGGTCATGAATGATCTCTCATAGGTTTTCACCGATAAAAAATTTTGGAGTAAAGTTTGCTTGTATAAAAAGAGGCACATGAACTGCCCAACTTTCTGGCATTAGTCTCTAGTTCTTCAACAAAGGGGGACCCAACAGCCGTCAGCAAGTACGGCCGAGCATGCTATGACCTCCGTTAAGGCCCTCTTATCTGTGTCCTGCTTAGATCTCATTCCGTGCTGTTGGTCTGTGTTACAGCAACTTCTTACTTCAAGGCCTTCAGTATCCACTTTGGTTTCAACACATGTGCTTGCTTTATGAAAAAGGGTCTTCAGTAGTTAATATCCACGGAAATCTTAGCCATCGGCAGCATTCTGCAAAGTATTTCGAAAATAAGCCATTTGATGAGTGCCTGCTTCTCTTTCTCCCTGTGAGACCACTACTTTTGGACAGGGATCCTCTGAAGCAGAGGCAATGGAATAGATGTGCTACACACTTTTGCCCCAAGCATTATTTTTTATTTAATGTCTACATTAAAACAAGTCCCTCCATAGGCCCAATCTCCCTACTTCAAGCGCACAGAACTAGCAGAAAGACTAACATTAAAACTAGTAACAACACTACTCCATAGATTCAGAGAAGTACATTAGAAAACATAGATTTTTAAGGTTTAGACTTGGTCCAAATTGCAGTTCCTCACTGTCTCTGGTTTCTTGGACAAAGCATGCTTCAGAGTTCTGAGCTCCTACTTCATAGGGACTGTGATAGTGCAGGCCAGAGTCCCTGGCACATTAGGCAATTTTGAAATTCATGGCATTTGTGGTAGTGACTTGAGAATTAGAAAACAGGCAATAAGCACAACATAAGCTTTAACTACCCAAGAGTAAAAGAGGAGATGGAAACCGTGCCTAGGTTTGCTGCATAGCTGGGTGGCCTCACCTGAAAGCACGCATCCTAGGTAAGTACCGTCACCCAGGATGTTCGTTCTCAAATTCCTAAGGTTGGGTTGGAAGTAGCTGTAATTCCTGACGTGTGCGTGATTGCCTCAGCCACTGTAGTTCAGATAGCACTTCTTGCCTGTTCTACTTCCATCTGTAGCTGGGTGAGCTCTGCTTCTATATGTCTAGAAAAAAAATTAGAGAAGTGGGTAGAGTTCACCTTTTATACACCTTCATACGAGCATCCCTTGGCATGCCTCTCTACCTTTACCTTACCTTCCTCTTTAACTTTTCCTCTTCAATGCTATTTTGTTTGGTAAGTCTTCATTTATGGATTTTAAAAAATATTTTAGGTGCAAAAGGAGGATTATTAACTTGATTTCATTAGTTCTTCACCTCATTTCCAACTTCCCCACTATTTCCTATGATGGTTCTTTCTTCAGAACTTTTTTCTCCACTTTTAATTTCCATTTTTAAATTTTTGTTGAATAGCTTTCTATGTCAGTTGCTAAGGCATAGAGAACAAAATCAGAGTAGTTTCCTGCTCTCAAGGAATACACTTTAAGAATAACATTTTATAGTTGAAATCTATTTATTAACATGATAATAGCCCTGGCTGGCGTAGCTCAGTGCATTGAGCATGGGCTGTGAACCAAAGGGTCTCCCGTTCGATTCTCAGTCAGGGCACATGCCTGGGTTGCAGGCCAGGTCCCCCAGTGGGGGCCATGTGAGAGGCAACCACACATTGATGTTTCTCTCCTCTTTCTCTCTCCCTTCCCCTCTCTAAAAATAAAATTTAAAAAAATAATAATGTATTTGTTTATTCAAATACATATTGAATTACTGCTAGATGTCAGTCTCTCATTTTACCACTGGTAACAGAAATGGTTGTTTTCCATCATGGATTTACAATAGAGTATGGGCAGGGTGGGAGGGGGTGAAAAAATTATTATACAAATAAATATACAAATGTAAATTTTGATTAACTGATATAAAGAAGTAACAAAAAGCTAGTTTTGAGTATGTTAAAAAATAAATTTTAACCAAGAATTTTATATCCAGAAAAACTGTCTCTCAAAAAATAAAAGCGAAATAGACATTTTCAGATAAAATAAATTGAGACCTTTTGTTCCTAGCCAACCAGCCTTACAAGAAAGACTAAAGGAACTTCATGCTGAACGCAAGGGACCACAAATAGCAATTGACATACATACATACCTATGCACACACACACACACTCAGAGAGAACTGGCAAAGGGAACTATGTAATTATAAAGATGAGATAAATATTTCTTCGTTCTTTTATTAACTGATTGTAATATTATAAAATAATATTTTAACTGTAATGTGGTTCTATAACATATAGAAATATAATACGTTGGACAGTAATAGCACAAAAGTGGAGGCTGCATTGAAGATCATTAACAACAGATGGTAATTCAACTCCACAGGAACAAATTAGGAGAACCACAAATCATAAATAAGAGGATACTGTAAAAATTCTACAAATTTATCTTTGTCTTCCTTCTTTCTCTGAGCTTTTAGAAAAGACATAAAAGTGTATAAAGTAATAATTATAATAATGTATCACTAGATTTGTCATATGTATGACAATAATAGAAAATGGAGTGAGAGAAAACTGGAATAACATCTATCTCCCTGGAATTAAGTTAGTATATGTCTGAAGTAGATTCTGATAAGTTGTACATTGTAAAGTCTGCAATAACTACTATGAAAATAATTTAAAAAATAGTAATGTGTTATTAAAGAATTTAAATAGCAAAGTATAAAATAATCAGTTAATGCTAAATAATTTATTACAATCTACCTGGTAACAGTCACCATTTTATGTAATCTCAGAATCTTACAGCATTATACTTATATCCCCTCTCCCCATTTGGGTTACTGTTGTAGATTATAATTCCAAGCTATGAACCCCACAATTCATTCATATTACTTTGCTTTAAATAATTAATTATTTTTAATAAATTAGAAATTAAATGAGAAAAATATTCTTGCCATCTTTACTATTCCATTTTCTGATCCCTTTTATACTTACATGTTTTCATCTAATATTTTTTCCTTCTTTTAGAATTTCCTTTACCACTTTTTGTAGTTCAGATGTATCAGCATTAAATTATAGTAGTTTTAAATCTGAAAGAAAGCATTTCCACTTTATTTTGGTATGTGTACTTTTATTATCGTTCAGCCTGAAGTACTTTGTAAATCAATGTCTCCTTTAACACATGGGTCTTTTGGAACTGTGTTATTTAATTTCCAAATAATGGAGATTTTTCTTAGATACTTTCATAAATATTTTATTGATTTTGATTTCTACCATATTTTGCCATGTAAAATATGCACTCTTCTGCCCAATTTTTTGAGGGAAAATAAGGATGCACTTTATACATGGGTTTAAATGATTATATACCATGAATATAATAATGGGTATAATAATCCCATGTATAATGCACACAAAATGTGGGTGCACATTATACACAGCCAATACGGTAATTTCATTCCCTTGTGATCAGAGAACATTCTTTGTACAATATTTTTCTCTTCCAATTTATTGAGAATTTTTTATGACCCATCATATGATTTATCTTGGTGACCATATGCTGTACCCTTGACATAATTTGTTTTCTGAAGCTGTTATGGGTTAGCGTAGTATAAATATTAATTAGATCAAGATGGCTAGTGCCATTCTTTATATCTTCCATGAACTTTTCGTTTAGATGGTCATTTGGTAAGAGGGGCATGTTAAAATTTGTTACTCTGATCTGGGGACTAATTTTTTATTTATTTATTTTCAGTTTTTGCTTCTTGTGTTTAAACTTTGTATTTAAACACATTCATATTTTTCTTTATCTCTTTAACAACGCTTTTTCTTAAAATATATATTTCTAAATACTGAAATAGCTCTACTAGCCTTCTAATGCTTAATGATTTCTTTCTACCTACATACTATCAAGCTATCTGTATCTTTTTATTTAACTACATCCCAAGTAGTTAATTCTGCTTTCTAAGTCTACTTTGATTATCTTTGCCTTAAAAAGTAACAATTATACCGTATTAGCCCTTAATATAATTATTGACTTAGTTAGGTTTTTGGCCAACTCTTTCATTACTAGTGCTTTGTTGTTCCTCTGTGCTCTGTTACCGCATCTCCTTTATGCCTTATTTGAGATGATTTAAATATTTTTTGAAACTTCATTCTAGTTTATCAATTTCCTTTTAGCTCTATCACTGCTTCTTTTTAGTGTTTTCTCCAGGGATTAAAATATATATTACTTTTTATTTTTTGATGACCATTGACATTTAATATTATTTTATATTAATTACAGGTGTACAGCATAATGACTGGACTTTTATATGATTACAAAGTGATTCCTCCAATAAGTCTAGCGCCTACTTGTTACCATACTTAGATATTACAATATTATTGGCTGTTAATCCTCAGCTGTGTTTGTATCCCTGTGACTATTCTGGAACTACTAATTTGTATTGGATTGGCCAAAAAGTTTTTTTTGGTTTTATCCGTAAGATGTCTCTAGTAGCATTTAGTTCTATTTAACCTCCTTCAAAATAACTTCGTTAGATTATATTGTGATAGCTGTCATATCAGCGTGCATTTAAAAAAAGCTTATCAAAATTTGTGAATTTTTGTGTGCCATTGTAATATTGAAGATGCAACATTCTGGGCATATTATGCTTATTATTTCAAGAAAGGTAAAATGCAACTCAAAAGCAACAAAGATTTGTGCAGTGTATGGAAAAGGTGCTGTGAATAATCAAACATGTCAAAAGTGGTTTTCGGTTTCTTGGTACTGTCGACATTCTGGCCAAATAATTCTTTGCTGTGGGGCTGTCTTATGCACTGGAAGATGCTCAGCAGCATCCCTGGCCTCTACCCACTATGAGCCAATAGCAGGAGATAGCCAGCATACTTAAAATATCCAAATCAATAAAATTACTGGCAAAAATGAAAAATGTGTCTTTTATTTTAAGGAAAAATATAAATGGATATTTGGCCAACCCAATAGTTCTTAACCCCATCCCATCTGATAACCATTACAACTGTCAGTTTATTCTCTGCATCTGTACGTCTGTTTCTGTTTGGTGAGTTTGTGTATTTTATTGTTTAGATTCCACATATAAGTGGAGTGTGCCCATTGAGAGATGATTGGATAAAGAAGATGTGGTACGTGTATAGAATGGAATATTACTTGGCAATAAAAATAATGAATTCTTACCATTTTCGACAACATGGAAGTACCTGGAGGGTATTATGCTAAATGAAATGTCAGAGAAAGACAAATAGATATTCTTTTTATTTTTATTTTTTAAATTTAAAAAAAGGTTTTTTTTATTGTAGTTTTTCCATTACCATTTATCCCCCTTATACCCTTTCCACCTTCTCCCACCCCCTCCCCCCAAAATCACCACACTGTGGTCTGTGTCCATGAGTCCTTTTCCTGTTTTGCTAGATCACTCCACAAACTTTTCATTGTCCAACTACAATAAATATTGTACCACCCCACACAAAATATGAGAAATTTATTCCCTCCACTTTAAAATTTTTATTCTATGGTTGTCATGTGTAGTAAATTTAATATATTACCCAAAGAAAATACGAATTTTGCTTTATATAATTACATTAAATTTATTATTATTTTTTAAGATTTTATTTATTTTATTTTTAGACAGAAGGGAATGGAGGGAGAAAGAGAGGGAGAGAAACATCAATGTGTGGTTGCCTCCCATGTGGCCCCCACTGGGGACCTGGCCTGCAACCCAGGCATGTGCCCTGACTGGGAATCGAACTGGCGACCCCTTGGTTCGCAGCCCGCGCTCAATCCACTGAGCTACACCAGCCAGGGCTAATTACGTTACATTTAAATAAATTTAGGGTGAACATGTTGTTTTATATTCACATAGATATTTGCCACAACCAAAGATTTTGTTCTTCTCTGAGGATCAAATGTCCCTTTTATTAAATTTTTCTTCAGGCTAATGATCTTTTAACATGTCTTCTGTCAATCTGCTATAGAAAACTTTGTTTTCTATTATTTCAAAATGTGTTTACTTTTGCTTTTGCCTTTGCCTTAACTATTAAGGAATATTTTTCAAGACTATAAATCTCTGGGTTGATAGATTTATTTTTTCTTTCAACTCTTTATACATGACCTCCCCCCTCGCTCCCCCCCACCCCACCTCTTTGTTTTCTGACTCACATGGTTTCAAATGAGAAGTCTTTTGCCATTTGAATCATTTTCTCTTTGGATCTCCCCTGGATGCTTTCAAAAATTTCTCTTTTTCTTTAGTTTTCATCAGGTTGAGCACGGTGTGCTTAAGGAGGAATCTTCTTAATAATCTTGTTTGGGATATGCCATGTTTCTTGATGTTGCATATTTATACCTACCACCAACTTTTGATACTGTTTCTTGGGGCTCTGTTTAATTTTTCTTTTTAGTTTTCCTCCATTTATTTTAAGTTATGTAACTTCTCTTAACCTTCATCAAGTTCACTGACTCTTTCCTCTGCTATTTCCATTCTCTTATTAAGTCCATCCTATGACTTTGTAATTTAAGATGGAGTATATTTCATTTCTAAAATTTTAATTTGGCTCTTGTTCATATTTTTTACTTCTTTGCACAGAGTTCCTCACATTTCATTCATTAAAACAGTTTCTTCATATAATTGATATTTTAATTAGACACTTTAAAATCCTACATGATAATTCCAACATCTGATTTATCTTGTTCATGGCCACTGTTGCTTGTCCCTTGACTTTCAATGTGCTTCACATATTCTTGGTTCAGTAATTTTGGATTGTTTCCCAGGCATTGTGCATGTTATGTTGCTAGACTCAGAATTTGTGTCTTGTCCTATTGCTCTGAAGAGGGTTGATATTTTTGTTTTAGCAGACACTTCATTTGCTTACACTTAAAATGCAAACTTTCACTCTTCCGGTGATGCAGCTCACATCTCAGTTATTTCTGCTGTCCTAATTTGAGGGGTTTAAAGAGTCTGCCTTACATAGGTATGTTTCCAGGGATAGCCAGACTTGGACGACATTGAAAAACAGTAACTGGGCTGCCTTTCTGGTGATCGCTCCTTCCCAGAATTCCATCTTTGCATTTCTGATGCTATGACAAGACTGGGATTTTTCCAGTTTCCCAGACTCATAGTACAGACAGTTTTCTATCAGATCTCGAAGCCACACCTCACACACTGAGACTGCAGTACACCCACAGGCCAAAGAACGGTACATTGACTTCCCCCTGTACCCGTCACTTCTTCCAAATGTGTACTCCTCTCTACAGCTTGTAATGAGCTTTCCCCCTTGACTTCTTATAAAATTTTCTCTTTATCACGGGGTTTCAGAAATTTAATTATGATATTATTGGCACAATTTTGTTTATATTTATCTTGGTTGAGATCACTGAGCTTCTTAAATCTATAGATTTACATTTTAATCAAATCTTGAAAAAGTCCAGCTATTTATTTTTTTAAATTGTTTTTTCTGCCCATCCTTTTTATGGGACTCTAAGTATACATGTCATCTCAAAGGGAACTGATATTCAGTTCATTTTTTCAGTTGTTTGTGTTTCTGTGTTTCATTTTGGATAGTTTCCATTCTTCTATCAAATTATAAATCATTTTTTTCTACAGGGTGTAATCTGATATTAATCCTACCCAATAAATTACTAGTTCAAACTGTTGTAATTTTATTCTCTGACATTCCATTTGCTTCTTTTCATGTTCTCCATTCCTCTACTGTTTTTTTGTTTAATTACTATTATAAAATAAGATTGCAATAGCTATTTAATATTTTGTCTACTAATTCTTTGCTATTATTTTTATGTTCCTAATGACTGATTTTTTGGTCACCTGATTATGGGTTACATTTTCCTGCTTCTTTGAATGGCTGGTAATGTTTCATGGGTTAGTGAGAACTGTGAATTTTTAATGTTATTTTTCTAGATTTTGTTGCCTTTCTTTAACAGTTGTTGGCTTTATTCTGGTAGACAATTAAATGGTCACAGATTAATTTTATTTTTGGGTCTTAAGTAATCTTTACTCTTGGGATATTTTAGTATCACAACAAGATCCAGCCCTCCTATGGTTTCTGTTACATTTTCCAGTTCGCATCCAGAAATGCCCATTCTGATTGATGGGAAACTGACTGATTCTCTATCCTGTGTGAGCTCTCAGAAATTCAACTCACAATATACTAGTCACTTTGTTGCACAATCTTACAGATTTGTGCCATACATATATACATGTTTGTGTTCAAGAGTCTTATGGAAATTGTTTTCATCACTCCCTCCTTTCCAGAACTGTGACACACTACTCCCCACTGACCCAGATTTGCTGACTTCTCAATTTCCAGACTTCTCCATTCAGCAAGACTTCTGCTTTCTAACTGGGATTCTGCCTTCCTGCTCCACAGCCCTTTTCTCTCAAGGATCAAAAATTCGGTTTTGAAACAAAACTGCCTGTATGTTTCAAAGTCTGAAAATAGCTGTTTTGTATATTTTGTCCACATTTCCAGTTTTACAAAATGGGAGGTTAAATATGAAATATGGAAGGATACTCCATTATCCCTATAGAGTTTTTAAAGTAATATTTGCTGCAGATCACGAGAGGTAAAACATGATCAAATAAAGAAAGTTTGTTGTGACTCTACTGTGTGCCAAAATTTATATTTATCACATCTCATTCAATTAATACTACAACTCATTCAAATTACAAAGCAAGAAGATGATTGCTCCAATATATTTATTGATTGATTTACTTGTATCTCCTACTTATAAGATCATTATCAAAGCGTACAAACTTTAGGGATCTTCATGTTTGGCTAGGAAGTACATTTTACATCCATATGATGCTGGAAGAAGAAACTTTAAGATTTCAATCATCATACTTAATAAATAAGCTAGATGACATCAATAAATATCATTGATTGTCTGGTAATGACTGAAATAAATAATTAATTTTCTTTTCTTTGGGGGGGCAAATCAGTTTTATTTAGGCATAGTTTACATACAATAACAATTCACCTATTTAAGAGTTCAATTTAATTTTTTGTTATGTACACAACTGTGTAACCGCCACCCCAAAGAGTTTCCTCATGTCCCTTAGTCCCCTCCCTCCATACCTGTCTCCTCACAAATGGTTGTTTTTCTCGTTATAATTTTTCTGTTTCTAGAATTTCATACATGTGGAACTATACAGTATTATGATTTTCATGTCTACTTTTCTCTGCTTGCATAATGCTTTTGAAATGCATCTATGGTTCTTTTTAATATATTTTATTGATTATGCTATTATAATTGTCCCATTCCCCCCTTTATTCCTCTCCACCCTGCACACCCCCTCCCACCCGCATACTTCCCCTTTAGTTCATTCATGTCCATGGGTCATACATGTAAGTTCTTTGGCTTCTACATTTCCTATACTATTCTTAACCTCCTCCTGTCTATTTTTTACCTACCATTTATGGTACTTATTCTCTGTACCCTTTCCCCCTCTCTCTCCCTCCCACTCCCCCAGTAATCTCCATTTCTGTGATTCTGTTCCTGTTCTATTTGTTTGCTTAGTTTGTTTTTGTTTGTTTGTTTTTTAGGTTTGGTTGTTAATAGCTGTGAGTTTGTTGTCGTTTTACTGTTCATATTTTTTATCTTCTTTTTCTTAAATAAGTCCCTTTACCATTTCATATAAGGGCTTGGTGATGATAAACTCCTTTAACTTGACCTTATCTGGGAAGCACTTTATTTGCCCTTCCATTCTAAATGAAAGCTTTTCTGGATGGAGTAATCTTGGATTTGGTCCTTGTGTTTCCTGACTTGAAATACTTCTCTCCAGCCCCTTCTTGCCTGAAAGGTTTCTTTTGAGAAATTGGCTGATAGTCTAATGAAAACTTCTTTGTAGGTAACTGTCTCCTTTTCTCTTGCTGCTTTTAAGATTCTTTCCTTATCTTTAATCTTGGCTAATGTAATTATGATGTGCCTTGGTATGTACCTCCTTGGGTCCAACTTCTTTGGGACTCTCTGAGCTTCCTGGACTCCCTGAAAATCTATTTTTTTTGCCACGTTGGGGAAGTTCTCCTTCATTATTTTTTCAAATAAGTTTTCAATTTCTTGCTGTTGCTCATCTCCTTCTGACACTCCTATGATTCAGATGTTGGAATGTTTAAAGATGTCCTGGAGGTTCCTAAGCCTCTCCTCATTTTTTTGAATTCTTGTTTCTTCATTCTGTTCTGGTTGAATGTTTCTTTCTTCCTTTTGCTCCCAACAGTTGATTTGAGTCCTGGTTTCCTTCCCATCACTGTTGGTTCCCTGTAGATTTTTCTTTATTTCACATAATGCAACCTCATTGCTGCCTGGGTCTTTTTTATGCTGTTGAAGTACCCAGGGAGTTCCTGGGGCATCCTGATTACCAGTGTTTTGAACTATGCATCTGATAGGTTGGCTATCTCTTCATCACTTAGTTGTATTTTTTCTAGAGCTTTGATCTGTTCTTTCATTTGGGTCTTTTTTTTTTTTTTTGTCTTGGTGCACCTGTTAGTAGTAAGGGGCAGAGCCTCAGGTGGTCACCAGGGCGGGGCAACCATGCCGTTGCATTTTGACATTGTATGTGGGGGAGGTGTGCAAGAGGGAATAGTGCTGCTTGCTCAGCTCTTGGCTTGTTTTCAGTCACTTTCCCCGCTACCCACAATCAAGTTGGGCCCTTCTGGTGCTGATTCCCAGGTGAGTGGGCTTGTGCACATTCTAGGACCCTGTGAATCTCTCCAACGAACTCCCCTGTGAGCCTGGGAGTTCCTTCTGCTGCCGCTGCAACCCCCACAGGTGTTTTCAGTCAGAGGTTTGAGGCTTTATTTCCCCGAGCTGGAACCCTGAGTTGTGTGGTCTGTCTTGCTCCCCAGTTGTCCCTCCCGGTTTATCTGCACACAAATGTGGGACCTCCCCAGCCTCCAGCCGCTGCCTTGCCATGAGTCCTTTTCACCTGGCTGCCCATCTCTGCCCCTCCTACTGGTCTGGATGAATGATTCTTCTTTAACTCCTTGGTTGTCAGACTTCCATACAGTTCAATTTTCTGTCAGTTCTGTTTGTTTTTTTGTTTTTAAATTTGTTGTTGTCATTCTTTTGGTTGTGGGAGAAGGCACGCTGTGTCTAACTATGCCTCCATTTTGGCTGGAAGTCCCAATTTTATTTTCTGTTAGTAGCATATTGTAGCTCCAGATACTGGCCTTATTTTGATCAAGAAAAAATATTTTTTTTTTGTATTTGCTCCATTGCCATTTAGTCCCCTTTTGCCCCCTCTCCCAAGCAATCACCACACTTTTGTCCATGTCCACGAGTCCTTTTGCCTTTTTGCTCAATACTTCCAATCCCCTAACCTCCCCTCACCCCCTGCCACTAGCTGTCATCCTGCTCTCTATCTATGGAGAATCTAACCCACAGTTTATTCTTTCCAGTGTATTACTTATTTAGGATATTGCATTCTTTATTTGTGATTGTTCCTTTTTATGGTTTCTATGTCTTTTTTCATGCCATTGAGTACCCTAATAATCATTACTGTAAACTCTCTACTTAATAACTTGCTTGCTTCCATTTCATCTAGTTCTTCTGGAGATCTCTTGTTCTTTCGTTTGGGATCTGTTTCTTGTCTTCCTATTTGGGCTGCTTCTTTGTATTTTCTGCCTTATCTGTTAAAATAATCAATAGTTAAACTGATCAGTTGTTGAATAATCAAGTTGTAATGAGCAGCCCTGCTTAAGCATCACAGGATGGGGCAGAGTAATTCCTTTGGGTGAGGCTATTGCCTCCCCTCAGGCTGATGCCTCTTGGAGAGGAGTGCTCTGCTTGAGAAAGATGGCTCCTGCGGTGTGGGGAATGGCTCAGCACAGGGATCCTGGTGGCTGTTCCTTTAGTTCTCTTCCCAGAGCCACCAATCCCAGGCTACTCTCATGCATCTCTAGTCCACTGTGCTCTCACTCTGCCAGGACCCAGGGTAAGTGGCTGCAAATGAAATTTTGTGTTTGGCTCTTTAAGAGGCTCTCTGAGTCTCCAGCTGTCTCTCCCTGGAAGATGGAAACCCCACCGCTTTTCAAAGCTGTTTGTTATTTGGGTTCCTTTCCCAGCTCTTGTGCTATAGGTTGGGGAACCCAGCTTGGGGGCTAGTCTCCGCACTTCTCAGGCCCCTAGCCACTGAAATATCTCTCCTTCAGCTGCTGCCTGTGGGAGCTCAGCCAGCCCTCTCATGCCTCCTCTCTACTTCCTGCCAGTCCTGTTGTGGTGAATAGCTTCTTCCATCTGTCCATGCTTATAAGGCTTGTCTCCAGCTAGTGTTCAGTTGATTATTCAGGATGATTTCTCTACAATTTAGTTGTAATTCCAGATTGGTCCTGGGTAGAAGTTAGTGTAGCTTCCACTTGCTCCTCCACCATCTTGGGTCTGCCAAACCAATCTGCCCTGAAACTGACTTATTTGGCATTAATATTGATGCATGGTGTAAAATGAACATACACCACTGTGGGGCTCAGCAAGATCAAAAATCAATTTGCTATCTAATATCCAAGTAGAAAACCTAGCTCCAACATGTACCCTCCCCACCTCCCCCCAAAAATACTTTTATTTCAAGACTTTAAGAGCCTTAACAAGTTCTATAAAATACATGTGAACAAATGTAAACAGTGTCAGTAGGTTTACAGCTGTGAGTACACAAAACACAGTTCAATCTTGTATTTATTAATTATGGTATCATTCTCCATATTAACAGCTGTAAACCTACTTTTGCCCCACCCTGTATAAAGGTAATACTAAATAACATTATAGTGCTTTTATTTATTAAAAAGGATCATATTATAAATTTATTGTATAATCATATGCCTACATTGAATTAAAAGCATGACTTTAGAGTGTTATTAAAATATTTTGATCTTTATATTTCATATGAACTTTGAAATTATTACCAGATACGTTTATTTTTTAAGATCAACTTATGCTGGGGGTTGGCAAACAAGGACTCGCAGGCTAAATATGTTTCACTTCCTATCTTTGTAGATAAAATCTTATTGGACTATCGCCATTCCCATTTATTTATGTACGTTTGGATGCTTTCTTGCTACATACAGCAGCAGAGATAGTTGCAGCAGAAGCTGTGTGGCCTAAAAGCCTGAAATATTTATTATGTGTCCCTTAACAGAAAAAAAAATTATCAAGCCAAGCCTTATATGTATGTGGTGGTAGAAGAAAGAACTTAGGGAATGGGGAGGAAATGGTGGGGAATGAGCAGTCTAAATTGTCGTTTTGGTCCCCATTCAAAGAGATGGAAGAGGGAGTATGAAGAGAATTATGTCCACATGGTTACTATACATATTACTCTTTGATCCTGTGCCTCACTTGAAATTATAAATTTAAAGATAATTTTTAGCATCTGGAAGAGAACCTAGAGATCATTTAGACTGTTAAACCCCCATATCCTGCTGAATTCTACTTTACTCATGTAAAATAAGAGTGTATTACTTTTTTAACAGCTTAATATAAGGCCAAGATGAAATATATATTGTTTATGAAAATGCTTCTTGAATTCCAGTGCCTACCACTGTTGGGTACTCAGTATGCATTCAGTACTCAGTATGTTTGTTGCATGCATTCTAGTTGTCTGAACTCCCTCATTGTAATGAAAAGGAAACTAAGGCAGAGAGAAAAGAGATGGATTGGGAAAGATCTCACTAATTATTTTATGGTATTTGTGTAAATCAATTCACACTTTGTATTTCCTGTTTAACACAATTTTTGCTGCATTCCCTAGATATGTTTTTTTCCTAGTTCCCTCTCCCCATTGCCAAACTTTGGACTGAAAAAAAAATGTACTCAATCCTCTTTAACCTCCCTTCCAGCTCATAGGAATAAAGGTATCCTCATAAATACTTGGCTTGAAACACAGTCCTTGTTAGTTTTGGTTTGGTTTTTAATTTTTTCCCCTTTTATATATCTTTTCATCATATTTGAATTTTATGCTATATTTACTTTTTACTTCTTTAGATCCTAGAGAATAAGATAGGCAGGAAAAACATTCTATAAAACCCACATCTTATATAATAACCTAATTAAGATTTGAAGCTTACACAAAGTTACAATGGGTTTTAGCTGATACACACACACACACACACACACATGCACACATATATTCATATATATATATATATAATCTTCTAGGTCTGTAAATGTAAAGGTGTATATTGAAGATAGATGTTTACATACTGTTGGATTGGCCAAAAAGTTTGTTGTTTTTCTTTTTGGTAAGATGGCTCTAGTTGTGTTTGGTTGTTTTTAACTTCATTCAAAACAATTTTGTTAGATTGTATTGTGATAGCTGTCCTATCAGTGTACATTTTAAAAAATCTTATCAAAATTGGTGAATTTTTGTGTAACCATTTTGACATTGAAGATGGAAGTAAATACATGACATTTTTGGCATATTATGCTTCATTATTTCAAGAAAGGTAAAAACGTAAGTGAGATGCAGAAGAAGATTTGTGCAGTGTATGGAGAAGGTGCTGTGATTGCTTGAACATGACAAAAATAGTTTGCCAGGTTTCATGCTGGAGATTTCTTGCTGGACGATGCTCCTTGGTCAGGTAGCCCAGTTGAAGTTGATAGTGGTTAAATATAGACATTAATTGAGAATAATCAACATTCTACCACCCAGGAGACAGCAGACATAGTCAAACTATCCAAATCAATAAAGTTATTGGTGACAATGAAAAATATTTCTTTTATGCTATGGGAAAAACTAAATGGACTTTTTGGCCAACCCAATACTTTACCACTCTTGCAGTGACTATAGATTGGCGCTGCCCAAAAGTCAGTATCAAATAGAAATATGACTTTTCTCAACATATGAAAGAAAGGCATAAAATTACTTTGCGTTAAACTCTGAAATGTATCTCCAGGTACACTTTTAATCATCAGAAGCCAACAATTAGAACCAAAAAAAAAAATGTGACTAAAACACAAGCTAAGCCCTTTATCACCCCCACCAAGGGCACATAAAACATTCCCCCAAGTGAAAATGGTATTTTAGAATTGTATTCTCAGTACCTATGCTGCCTATAGTGCCTAGGTCTCATAGTAGATACTCAAATCTTTAGCAATAAATATTTTTTCTTTCTTGAATTATTCCTTCATTTCAGTCCCCTATGGGGGAAAATATTATTAGTGAACAAAGGACTTGAAAAATTACATCTTTCAAGCAAACCCTTTAAAATCTTTATGAAGTTCCAAAACATTTTAAAGCATTGTAATTTGTTTTGTTCTTTCTGTACTTGATGCCAAAGGCATGATGTTGCCTGCCTTTGCTTGCTTCCAGGTGGAGGCAACCTGACTCTATCTAATGGAGGATGTCAAGGAGGGCCGAGAGAAAGCATGAGAGGGAGGTGTCATTTCCGAACCAGACTCTACTTTCACTTGTCACAAACCCCTTGGCGCAGCATGGCAGCACAGGTCCAACTCTGTCCTGGCTGTAGTGGCAATAATGAAAGAGAGGGGTGACCTGATAGTATTTGGGAGGGTGGACCCTCCTAGACCTGAAGAAGCCACAGCATTCTCCATGCCAGCCCAATTCTGTCTGAATCACCTTTTTTTCAGAATCATCTCTCTTTCTATTGGTGTCCTATATCAGTACTTATTAAAAAATGGAGGCCTGATGGTCACTCAAAAATCACTGAAATTTCTATTATTGACCTTAGCTTATAAATATTTACCAATGTAAAATAGTCAGCAGTGAACTCCATACCACCTAGGGGTCTGCATATGTAGAATAATAATGAAAAGAAAATGTGTAATAAAGAGAAAGTACCGGTATTTGGCAGGGTAAGTGTAGTTGTTTTTTTTTTTTTTTTAATAGTTTCTATCTTCCAAAATTTAGGGTAAAATTAAAGGTCACAGATAGAATACAGCATGGGGCCATGGTTTAGGAAATTTTAAAATGTAAATAGGGACAAATAGTAATACAGCATCCATAAAATGAGATTTGTAAGCAGAAGTTACTCTTTCTAAGGAAAAGTAAGTTGGTATACTTCTCATAATTTAGAAGTATTTACTACAAAAATCTTCATATAATGAGTTTATTTTTGAATGAATATTATATATTTTTAATTTTTTAAAAAAGAAATGACAAATATTTGGATTTTGGAAAATATCAGCCATCGGCCAAAGTCTACCAGCCAAATTTTAGTTTTGCATGTCATTTTATAGTCCCTGTGTACCAGTGTGCATGTGCTCATCCGTAACAGTTATAAAATCCACATATACCATATACTTCTTTCATAACTAATTCGACGTGAATTTAAATCTGAACCATTTTGATGAGTAGAAACTTTTTTATATGGCACTGCTTAGGGTACTGAAATGTCAGCTGTATTTTTCAAAATTTCATTGATGATGGATATTTCCTACCTTTCTGTACTGACACCCAAATGTGTCTACCCTGCTGTCATGTATTTTGATTTATCAAATATCAGGGGAGGAAGGTAAATGAGTGTGCTTGTTAAGGCCAACTTGTAGGTGCGGTTGGCGTTCCCTGGCACGGATTGTCTAGGAGGTGGCGTGCGAGGTCTTACCGCTCAAAGTAATTATATCCAATGTAAGTTAGTTATTCTTTGCCAGTTGAAATTGTTTTTTCAAAGAAGGATTTGGATCCGCATACATATAAACTATTTCAAGTACAGAAATACAAGTTAAATCATTTATTCAACTTTCATACACAAAGTGAAAGTCAGAAAATATTGAAAGAGAAAAATATGTTGGAATTAATAATAGCATTTCTAGGTAAGACCATTTCCTTTGTTCACACTGAAAAGAGGGTGGGCAACAGAGGAATTACTGAACATTGTGTTTCTCTTATATTGTGTTACCCCTTTCCTTATATCCTAAAAAAAAAAGTCACTGTATTGCAACTGTGCATTCAACTACATCTTTTGTATACAAATTAATTAATTTAGCTAAATGATAACGTTTCCTAATGTTGAATAAAACATTTCTCAAACTCCAGTTGTAAGGTTAGAACACAAAACATTATCAGTAGCACAGTGATAATATGTTTTCAATTAAAGTATATGAAGTTGGTCAATAAAGAAATATGTTACCGTACACAGGAAGACATGGAAACAGATTTATTTGAAATTAGTATTACTTCGATAGCACTAAATTTCTCGCTAAGGACATGGTGACCTCAAGAGTTTCAGTTTAGCCCAACCAAGATTTAAAGAAAGTTCATTCTTTGAACTGTCATTTGTATTCATCTGCTTTCCCAGTATTTCATTTGAGATATATGTGTAATAGTCCTGAAGTCACCACAACGGCAATGCAGTTTCGAAAGTGTGTTGATCAAGGGATGGTTCCTTCTCTAGGCCCCTACGGTGTGTGTTTGTTACATTTAGTATGCCATTAATATGACCAAATTATCGTTCTAATTAGATGCAGATGTGACTAACAATTATGTATATAGTTTCTCTTCCTTTTAGATCTCGTTTTAACATGTTGCCAAATAAAATGCCCTCCCTACCCTCAGCTAAAAAAGGGCTGTATCTCTCTTTGTTAGGAAATTCCTACCTAAATGTTATAACACTGTTCGGATTCTCAGTGCCAATAGGATTAAAAAGAAAGAGACCTCTGGAATCACGAATCTGAATCTTCTCTTTAAGGCCACAAAACACTCCCCCCTTTCTTTGTTCAAACCCTTGAAAGATTTACAGGCAGTTATCATGCTCCCAGATAGTTGTGGCTCAGCCAAGCTATACATACTCTTTTCATCTTTCCTCATGCACGAAGTCAAACCCTTCTTTCCAGTGTTCTCTGAACTCTTCACAATACTTCTACACATTTTAAAATAGCATTCTGGTCTTGACAGTATACCCATTGTTTATTTATTTTAAAAAAAATTTTTATGGAGCCAGAGGAACATACTGGGGTTTTAAAATAAAGTTTATTTCAAAGAGGACATGGAAATGATAGCATGCTTATTACAAATCAGCACTTGCCCATGTGACGGGTATGTAGGAAGTCTTGATTTCACTCACTTTTCTACCTGTGTGGGCTATAGCAATAGATAATTGAATATCACATTTATTTTTCATGTTCTTTTTTTACCCTCCAAATGGGAAGGTGAGTTCTATGATATTTAATAATACCTTCCAACTGTCCCTTGGGCATGTCTGTTTTTCACCCAATTTTACAGATGAAAGTCTAATTTCTAAATGATACTTTTACATCCACTAATCTTTGCCTCCTCCCATTGTATGCAAATTTGATAAGGTCATGGTTTTGCAATGAAATCACCACACTGTACCTTGATCCGTCAAGATAATTTGAAATTCTTTATCTTGCTTTTCACAGGAAAAGGGAATTTTTATTTTATGCTACCGTATATTTTATGAAATGGAAAAGGCAAGGGTCTCCCTACTTTCTGACTCTTCTTTCCCAATGAGTTTCAAGTTTTTCTCAAATAGTTTGTATGTAACAAACCATCTCTAGTACCATTTTCAAAATATGGAGTAAAGAGCTGTTGGTGCAGTTTCCATGGCCGTTTGTTAATCATCCCCAGTAATTTGGTGTGAAGAGAGATGAGTGAGGATAACAAGGAGACGGGAGTGGAATCTCTCACATGAACACAATGTTAGTGAGTGGGAGGCTGGGACTTTCCTATTTCTTTAAGGACTAATTTTGTGGATATAAAAGCCAGTGGCTCTGCAAGCACTATGCCTGAAGATATGTAATTATTATTATCATCATTACCTCTCTATATTTCCCCAGAAAGAAGGCTGAACCAAAGAGCTTAAATCACTTGACAAAAATCCCAGTTGATGAAAAACAGTTGCCACAAATCTCTGTAATAGGCACAAACGTGTTAGAGACCTCATCTTACTAACTCACTATTATTCAAAGTAGTTTCATACTATCAAAATCAGATGAGGGCTGCATTGCTAATGAAAGAAGTTAAAATCAAAGAAAAAAGCTCAGTAGGCAAAATAGGATTGAACAGTAAGAGGAAAGTAAACAGTCTGAAACAAGGTAATCAGAGACCCTAAGAAGGAGGATGTAGATGCTGCGTGGGTGTTTCCTTTTGTGGGTGGTGTTGGGAGGATTTACACAAGGGCAGTTCCTATCAAACTCCTATATGCAGAATTTTGGTGCAGGAAAATAGGACATTCGATTTATTATATGAAATTTTCAGTTTTTATGGAAATGTTTTGGTTATAAAACATAGTCACAATTTTATTTTTCCATGGCTAATATTTTTAAAGGGCTCTAAAATATTTTATGGAGTAAAATCCCATTCTTCACTGAGTTGAGCAAATGAACAAAAGTTAGTTAGAGTGTCAGGCTAATTACTCAGATGATCCTCTCACTAGTCAGCTCAAAGTTTTCATATAAATGCACAGAAATTTAATTATGGGGCTGTGAGTATTTCCTCTGACTTGACAGTATTTTTATTGTTGTGGCTGTTGTTTTCAATAAGCAGAAAAGAGCCCACACATATATTTCAGGATAGGATATTTGATGCAATTCTTTTCTTTCTCTCATCTTAACCTTGGTTTCCCGTCCCTCCCTACCTCTCTCCTACTCTCACTCCTTCCCTCCCCACCTCCTTCCCTCATTCTCTCTCCCCCTCCCTCCTTCTTTCCCTCTCTCCGTCTTAAGGTAGAAAAGCATTATTTCCTAAACCATTACAAACTTTTCAAAATATTTGGTGCACCATGCACCGAAACATGAAATGGACACATATGAAAGATCCAAGTGTGAGTTTAAAGTGGAGAACGGGAGTCCTGCCCAAATTATCTCTTATCCTGCTATTTGTTTGGTTTCTTCCCCATAAAAATAATAGGTCACTACACATGGGCAACTACAATCTATTTTGCAATTGTAATTGCACATTAATAAGTAAATATAGTAAAGATATAAGAGCATGTAGAGGTTAACTTTCAAACTAAACAAAAATATACAAGGTGATATGAAAACTCCGATAGCAGAGTATAACTTTTAAACACTACATGGGTGGATGTGTAATCTATGAGTTTGCTAGAGTTGAAAAAATTAAATTGTTCTCGAAAGCAAACATGGATCCAACAAACATGTTCTTTGCTTCCAATTTTTCCATGGCTAATATTAAATTAA
>PVJI01025374.1:0-20573 GCA_004026765.1 Micronycteris hirsuta | reverse complement strand
TGATTCAGATCTGGTGGCAGACAGGACCAGGTTAAAGTAATATTCAGGGATCAACAAGCCAGAATTTTTTAAGATACACCTTTGTCAAATTCCTATTAGAGAATTCCCATCCCACAGACATGATCCACACTTGCTCACACAGGAATCACACGGAGCTGTGCTCAAAACGTGTAAATTCTCAGGACTGCGTGTTTACACATGTGTGGAAATCACTGCCACAGGTAGTCATTTCTGTAATTAATGTCCTTCAGGTTATTCTCTCTCTCAGTTTTTTTTTTTTTTTTTTGCTATTTTAAAATTTGCCTCACTGAACATCTTTATACACTCTCTCCTTATATGCCTCCACAGTTGTTTCTCTAGGTTACTGCTGAGCAGTGAAACTGCAGTTCATAGAATGCCCCAGTTTGGTTTGTAGATCCTGCCAAAATGCCCTACAGAATAAAACTTTAATGTATACTTTTACTGTCCATCTGCCCACATCCTTACCTACATTTAATATTAACAAACATTTGTTCTTACCAGCCTATTGGGTGAAAAGTTATATTTAGTTCATTTTGAGGAGGTGATCTTGTTGTTGTAAGTATACACAAAATAATAAATATAAGGTACGCCTATGTATACATGTATGCATATACATACAACTTAAGTATTAACACCTACCACTCAACTGAATATTAACATCACCTTAGGAGCATCTTCCCAATTGTGCAGCAATAATTCATTCATTTTTGCTTGGGTATATAAATATGCCATGATTTATTTTTTTGTTCGATAATGTTGGACACTTGGGCTCCTTCCTGTTTTGTTTTGTTTTTTTCCCTTTTCTTCCTGTTATAAATTGTATGTCTAAGAGCTTTCTTGTATATGTCTCCTGGTGTACCCAGGCAGGAGCTGTGAAATTGCTGAGTTCTGAAGCACAGTGGAGACTGCCAGGTGTCCATTCAAATCCATTCTCCCCATCTTCACATATGATGTTCAACTGGACATCTTCCCACATCCCCTTTCAGTTGGATGGGACTATGTGACTATGTTCTCACCAGTGGAATCTAAGTAGCTTTCCAATCCGCTGCTTCGGGGTCAGAGTCTTAAAAGCAATGGATAAACCTCCTCCGTGCTCTCTTTTCTCTTTGCACATTCCAAAACCCAAGCGTGGTGGTAATCCAACTTCAGCTTTGCAGAAAACGACTTAAAAAGAACCCAGTACCTGAATGACCATGAGGATCAAAGTTGTCCTATTGATCAGGATAATAAACTTTGAGACTAGTCATTTTTTGTTAGTATTTTGTTGTTAGTATCTTTACTATGGCAGCCTATATTTACTCTAATTCATATATAAGGAAGCACATGCTAAACTTCACTGAATGATGCCATCCTCGTACCCGAACTGTTTGAATCAATTGACACTCCCACTAGCAGTGTATGGAAACAACTGTTTCTCCATATCCTACCAGCCCTACATGTTGTCTGGCATTATTTTTACCTTGGTCAGTGAGAAGTATTATTTCGGTATTTTCACTGGCAAGTGAAGTTGCGAATCTTCAAATATTGTTAGGTTATTCATATTTCTTTTTACCTGAAATGTCTACTTGAATCTTTTGTGCTCCTTAATATTTGGGTGCTTTTTTCTTATGGTCAAATATATATAAACATGTATTTATATATTTTATAAATATACAAAATTTGCATTTTTACTATTTTAAGTGTACAATTCAGTGGCATTAATTACACTCACAATGCTGCCTATCTATTTCCAAAACTCTTTCACCACCCCCAAAACAGAAATTCTACCAATTAAGCAATATCTCCCCATACTCCCTTCTCAAAGACCCTGGTAACTTCTGTTTGCTGTCTTTATGAATTTGTCTACTCTAAATATTTCATGTAAGTAAAATTATACGATATTTGTCTTTTTGTGTCTGGCTTACGAATATAGAACACATCACAGATTTGTGTGTCATCTTTGTGCAGGGGCCATGCTAAATTCTGTGCCATCCCAATCTGAATATATGTGCTGCAAAGCAAGTCATTGGGCACTTCGCTTATTTCTTTATGGTTCGTAGTTCTTTATATATTCTAGATTCTAATACTTTTTGATTAAATGAGTAGCAAATATGGGGTGGGCCAAAGTAGGTTTACAGTTGTGAGTACACAAAACACAGTTTATTCTTGTGTTATTATTTATTAATTATCGTATTATTTTCCATATAAACAACTGTAAACCTACTTTCGCCCTATCCTGTATTTTCTCCCAGTGTGTGGCTTAACTATTTTTACAGTGTCTTTTTGTCCCAAGTTTTCTTATTTTACATTGTCAAAAGTATCTATGATTTCTTTTGTAACTTGTGCTTTTTGTGTCCTGTTTATGAATCCTCTTCCACCTACCCCACCTCATTAAATTATTCTCCTATATTTTCTTCAAAAATAGTTTTAAAGTTTCGCCTTTCATATTTGTGTTTAATCAGCCTGGAATTGACTATATTTGGTATGAGAAATAGAATTTTAATTTTTCAAACTGTTTCAGCAACATTTACTGGTTTATCCTTTCCCCAGTACTTTGTAATGCTTCC
This sequence comes from Micronycteris hirsuta, assembly GCA_004026765.1. Taxonomy (NCBI): domain Eukaryota; kingdom Metazoa; phylum Chordata; class Mammalia; order Chiroptera; family Phyllostomidae; genus Micronycteris; species Micronycteris hirsuta. The sequence continues at coordinate 18,006 of PVJI01025374.1, read as the reverse complement.
CTTGACGTGGATTTCCCGTGTGCGCGTTGGTGCTAAATCCCCACACCAGTTCCACGTTGTTTTAATTGAGGCAGCTTTATGATAAGTGTTGATGGCTGGTAAGACAAGGCCCTCCATTCTGCTTCTGTTCGAAATTGTCTTGGTTATCTTTGTCTTTTTGAATTTTGGCTTGAATTGTCAAATTCTTCAAAAAATTGTAGATACTTTTCTTGTATTTATATTGAATTTACAGTTAAAATTGAGGAGAATTGCTATCAGCTTTCTCATCCAAAAATGTAGTAAATCTCCCAGTTATTTAAATATTCTCTTAAAAAAGTCTTATGTTTTTTCCATACAGGCCTTTAAAATCTTTCCTTAGGTTTGTTTGAAAAATTTTGCTATTACAATGCCATATTATTAAAAATGACTTATTTTTATTATTTTTTGTTGATGTTTGGAAAAGTAATAGATTTTTACATATATAATGATTCATTTTTGTTTTATAATTTTAAATATTGTTATTTAAATTTTCTTCTTATAGGTCTATAATAATAGGGGTATAATCCTGTTCGATTTGCCTGCTGAATCTTACTCATGGTAGATTTATTTATGTGTTCTGTGATTTTGGATTATGAGGTCATATTCATCAGGGCTTTATTTGTGAGAATCTTGTGGAGGTTATATCCACCTTGCATTTCCTTTTACCTATTCATTTACTACTAATTTTTTTCAATTCAGTTCTTGGCTTGGGAGATCTGAGATCAAGTAGTACAATCTGAACTCCAAACCTATGAAGGTGAAGGCTTATGATAAGAATTCTGAAGGGAGCGTATTTTCTCTCATACCCTGAATCCAAGCAGAGATGTAAGCTTCCTTGTTCTCCTCTATGACAATGGATAAGTTTTCTCCTAGTCCCTTTTTTCAATAAAGTCATTGTAATTTGAAGCCTCAACTTATGCAGTGGTCTCATTTCTAACTTGCTGTCTTGCATTCATTCAAAGCCGTGTTTCCAATTGACGTACATTAACATTCAAGTCATTATTAGATTTCCCAGACCCGGGACTAATTCCCACCCACACTGCATTGTGAACTCCCACATTTACCATTCAGGATTTTAGTATTTCTTTGTTTCTAGGCTCTTGGGGATACTTTTTATGGGCTCTGCAATATATTGAAAAGTAGCTATTTTACATATTATTGAGTTCTAGATGTGTTTCATAGGAATGTTGTGGGTTACCCTATAATATTACCACAAATAAAAGTTATCTTTTTACTATTTAATTACTTACCCCTTTGTTTTAGGTAACATATGTAATGATATTATTTTTTAGCCAAAGAGACATTTATTTTTTTCTTTCTTTTTTAATTTCCTGCAGCTGGTTAAAACCACGTTAAAACGAGTGGCAGCACTGCACCGCATGCTATGGTTCAGGGTGAGAATGTTCTAATACACCTTTCTGATACTAAAATGCTTCCCTTCTCCACCCAAATGTCCACCCTAACCAGAGGGAAGAGAAGGCGGGATGGGCCCTAAGTTTTTTTGAGGACATCCAATTCCATCTATAGCTTCTTTGCACGGAGATGGGGCAGGGAGAGCAAGTTGTAGCCCACGAAGGAAGGACTAGAGCAGTGAACATACTGCTCTATCCTTCTTGTGCGGCCTGCCTGCCCTTAAAAAGGAGCTACATCCTTCAGCACAGGTAGTTTTCATGTAGCAGTGGCTCACGTTGCCTCTTGCAGCAGACAGCCCTGAACTTTCCTCCTGGAGCCTCCCCTCCCCTACCACCAGCCGTAGTGGGCCTGAGCACGGTTGGCCTCAGCCATCTCGTGCATGTCGTGCTTCCTTTTGATCACAGGGCCCCGGTTGTGAAAAGCCTCCAGCAGCTCACGCCACAGCTTCTCTGACATCAGCATCCGCCCCTGCTTCTTCTCCATGCACGCAATAATCACCCACTTCACGGCCAGGAAGCGATGGCGCTGGTCAGCTAGGGGCAGAGGGGCCTGGTGGAAATGGCCACCCTTGAGGCTGGGTAGCAGCCCAATCACAGGTTCAGTCTTCCAGTGCTTGGCGGAAGATGGTGTAGAGGTTGCGTTCAATGGTTGCCTGTTCCCCTGAAGAAGCGGCACGGTACTTCTCAAACTGCTTCCTTTCCACAGCTTCCGGAGTCTGTGCCATGAAGGATCAGTTCAGCACTTTGTCTTCTCATCATGTTAGTGAATTTACTGATCAATGGGTCTTCAAGCGCTGAGCCTGTTTTCATCGCTGGGGCAGCTTTGATAAGCTAAGTCTTCTTCAGCTCCCTCTCAAACTTCTGTTCCTCAGTCACCTCTGCCCAGGGCTTGAGGGAATGTTCCTTGTCAGTCTGGGGATGCCTGTATTCAGGGCTATAGCGGCTCCCCCTCACCTGGATTAGCCTTGGAAGCCGTGGAACAGCACTCCGAATGCCTAGTGCTAGGTCCAACCACCCTCACACTGCCTTCACCCAGGGGGCAGCCATCTTTGATTGCCATGAGGACCCCACATGGGCTGCCCTCGGTATGCCTGAGCAAGTGACAGAAGAGAAGGAAAAGGCTCCACAGGGTCCTAAATCTGTGCATCACTCGATTAAGCTGCTCATGAAGAGTCTCTCATTCCAAGGTCAGAAGGGAAGAGTCAAAAGGAAATACTGGCCCTCGCATTATTTGTCATATTCTCATGCGGCAGCAGAGCTTGCTCCTCAGGCCCTCATCCCAAAGAGACGTTTCAGTCAAGATCCAGTCGCGCCTGCCGGGTGGTCCAGTTGGTTGGAGCGTCATCCCACACACCACAAGGTTGCATGTTTGATCCCCTGTCAGGGCACATACCTGGTTTCTGGGTTTGGGTTCAATGACTGGTTGGGGCCCTAATTGATGTTTCTCTCTTTCTTCCTCTTTCTCTAAAATCGATGAAAACGTATCCTCAGGTGAGGATTAAGAAAAAGATTCAATTCACTTATATTTGTTATTGGGAATAATTTCTGATGCTTTAAATAAATTCTTATTTTTTAAAAAAGAACTTCGTTTATTTTTTTCAACTCCTTTTTTTTTTAACATAGGGGCCATATTTTGTTTATATCTTCTCCAGTGTTTTCAAAAGCATTTATACTTCTTTAAAGTATATTAAAATGGTTTTTAAGCCAACTTTATTTTAAACCAATTTCAGCAATTGTAACATTCAAGCATAAAAAAGCTTCTGAATTCCTTGTGTGAACAAGGAATTTAACATAGATTTGCTTTCCTTCCTTACATTCCCTTTCTACTTGGTCTTAATTAATATAATTTGAGCTGTTACATTTAGGTTTTTGTAATTAGAATTTTAACAACATATATATTCTTTACTGAGACTACTTTTGACATTTTAATTCAATTTAAAAGCAGTTGGCAAACATCTGGACTTGTATTTTAATTGATTTTATTGCCTGCCACCAAACCTTGTCTCTTTGTCAATTGGAATATACAATACTCTCAAATAATTTCTTGATCTGTTGCAAATTTTTCAAGACCTGGAGATGTTTGTTGCTTTAGGCCTGCGAGATATATATATATATATATATCTTTGTATTACAAAGTTCCCCTTATAAAACTCTAGAACTCTAGCTCCATTTGCTTTTGGAATTAAGTATTACGAAGTTAATGATATTGATTCTATTGTAGGTCCCTAGTCCCTTGTAAGTAACTGACCTAATTTTATATATATTTATTCTCCACTTACTATCTTCTACACATTTTGTATTTTCTCTTAAAGTTTTTCCTTTTCTGTCCATTTTATATACATTCTTGGAAAGATTCTCCAGTTTGTCTTTCACATCATCTATTCAATGTTCAGCAGCAACAAATGTGCTCTTTCCTTCCATACCAGTGTGGAGTTTAATTCTGATACTGCATTTATTGCATTTTTGTGTCCTTAAATTCTCTTTTTCTCTTCCCTTCACTCATTCTGTTGCCTTTTCTGTTTAACCTGTTTTCTAGAAAGCGTGTTTGTGTTTCATAGAGTTTATCTTCATACATGACAAGAAACTTCCTGAAAATGTCTCTCAAGTGTGTAGAGCATCATTTTCAAAGGAACGCTGTCTTTCTGGGTCTTAGAGACACTATTCCTGCTCTTTGTCCTGCAGTGTTCTAATAGGCCTCTAATCTGTCTTGACCCCTCTTGTCTCCTCCTCGAGCACTGAGAGACTCATTAGTTCTTGCAGTTATTTTTTGCTAGACAGGGTGAGCAAGCTTGCCCTGGGCCCTCCATCTCCCTACTTGCTTTATGGTTGGATCATGTTTTTAGATCTGGAGGGCCAGCCAGTGTTCAGTTGCCACTTGTCAACAGGTTTCATCCAGTGCCCGATTCTCTGGTGCTCTGATCTGATGCGTCACAGCAAAACTACACTCAGCAGGATGTACACCTCCCACAGTTACTATGCTGCCTGCTCCAGTCTCTTGACCATTCTTCACCACCAGAATGCACAGCATCTTCATCAGCCCATCCTTGTGCCCAGTGGTCTTGCTTGTTTTCAGGCTCCTCCTGGGTATAAGATCTTGGGGGAAGGGATGAGGATGACAAGGGGCAACTGTTCTTTGTTTGGTTTAAAGCTGAAGCAGCGACAGTGATGGATATTTACTCCATTCTCTGGTTAGCAGAGATTCTGGATGTCTGAGTCAGGTACAGACAGAGAGGGGATCACAACATATCTTCCTACCTATTTTTTTTAAAAGCAGGTTTTCTTTATAGAAGAGAACTTGGCATATGTCATATATGTTCCTGATGGGTTTTTCTCCATCCAGCTCCGTTTACCTTGTAAGTATGTATTGTCAGTTCCTTCCACATCCTGGCAATTAGGTTGTCTGTCAGTGTTCATTCACCTCGTTAGTGGTGAGTCTTCATATTTGTCTTTATTCACTGGGGTATTTTCCTGAGAAACAAGGAGAGGCTTGTTGAAAGCCTCTCGCCAGAGGCCATTTTGTGAAGTGTCCCACAAGGCATTTCAATACCTGTCTTCCTAGGGATCATGGAATCCTTAAAGGGAGGAGCTGGGCCAGATATCACGGGGCCTCTAGCACCTTGCAGACACCTGGCACAGAACTGCTGCTAAATAAATGTTGAAAGATCAAAAGGGGGAGAGGAAGCTATTTGTTATTTGTCCATTATCCATTGTTAAAAATATTTTAAAATACTCATAAATGGTACATATGCCTCTCTAAAAAGAACTGGTGAAAATTTATGTTGCAGCTTAAGAATCTAATTAAAGGTAGCCTGGGTCATGCATGCATAACTAATCCTTTCATTTATGCAGTTAAGAAATATTTTTTTTAAAAAGATGGGATAAAGGAGCAACTTAATACCTTCTCACGTACAAGATACCCATATGATCATCTTCTTGACGATGACTATTTGTCTGTGTTTTGTAATACCAAGTAGAATGAAGAAAACAGGCTTAAACTACAACAAAAGGGCTGTAGGTTAGAGGCAAGCAGGAACTTTCTGGTAGGAAAGCTGCAAAATGTATAGAATTATCAAGGGAACTTGTGCAATTGCTTTCTCTGGAAATGCTTTTCAACATTTTAGACACAAAACCATTTAGAGGTGGGGTGAACAGCTTGGCTGCCCTCAAACCTTCCAGCCAGAAGGGCCTCTGAGTCTTAGCAAAAGGGTCAAGTCACCCTTGGGTGCCTGAGAGCCCTCAGCTGCTGGCTTGGAGGCAAGCATCTGTCACTTTGAAGGAGTGATTTAGTGATATCAAGTAGCTGGGTGATTAATCAAAAAAACAAGCGAGCATTTGACATCAGAGAGGAAAAAATATAGCCAAGGAGATGATTTGGGGAAAATAGGCACCCAGGCTTGGAATCCCAAACCAATGGTGCTTTTGGGGACATTTACAAATCATAACCCATTGCAAGAGAAAGATCTATCTGCTGTACCACTAAATTAATACTTAACTTGTTCAAGAAAAGTCAATAAAGGGCCTAAACTGATGCTGGTCTTACCTGAGCCACCAGCATGTTCTAAAAGTCATCAAGGCCGACTTCCTCACACCCTAATCATTCAGTGTGCCCCGTCCCCACCCAATCCAACCCTCTCCTCTAATCCCTCTTTCTTTCCCCCTACTTCCTTCTCTTCTTGCCACAGAACTCTTCCTTCAAACAAAACCTGATATAGATTTTCAGTAAAAAAAAGGTGCCAGAATAGAGGGAAAGTGGGGAGCTCCATCCCCTGGCCCTTCCATACTTCCCCATTGGGGTGTCCCCTGAGAAGACCTCAGAGCACAGTTTTAAACTCATAGACCAAGAGCAGGGTCTCCTAAGCCCCATTGTGCAGCAGAATCAATGGGGGTGGGGCCATAAAATTACATTTGTGCCTCCACCTTATCCCTACTGACCTTAAACATCTTGTATAATTTGCCTGCACAGGTTGAAAGACCTTGGTGGGGTTATCCTGGGGATCCCAGTACTTTTGTCTCCCAGGATCCTCCTAGAAGTGATGTTTTGCAGCTGGATAATGTCAGTTCTGTCTTCAGCCAGGTCTGGACAAGCCACTCGGAACCCATGCAGACACATAGCATGAGAATGTGGGTGAGAGGGACCAGCTGAGGGACACCAAGGCTTCCCGGGAGAGGGGATGTTTGGGTAGAAGTTGAGGGCAGGAAGTTCCATTCATTTCAGTTCAGTTTTGCATGTAAACATCCAGTGCAGTGCATTCAGAAATCTGGATGCCACGCCAGGGTGATTGGTCTTTCTGTATGTAGAAAGTGCTCAATACACAGTCATTCCCTATAATATCCAACTACCTACAATTGCTCTTTGGCTGTTACCTTGCTTTATTCTCCAGTCCTCACCACTGGACATACTATTGCCTCTTCACCATCATCCTCCACTACACTGTAAGTTCCCTCCGAGTAGGACCTGTGTCCCCACAGCCTAGAGCAGGGCCTGCCTGGCTCATAGTGGGTATTCAACAAGTACTTGTTGAGTAAGTGGGTGAGTCCATGACCAGCTGGCTGCAAGGAAAGGCGAGCCTGTGTGTGGGTGTAGATGTGGGGATGATGAGGGGATCAAGCTGTCTGAGCGGCCCAGGCCTAGAGGGAGGCTGGCAGAGTCAGGGCTGAGAGGCAGGTTCCAGGGAGCTTGTGGATGCTACGCCAGAGTGGTTGGTCTTTCTTCGGGCAGACAGTGAGGAGCCACTAGCCTTCTGTTCAGGGACGAGATAAGATCAAGCTTGGCTTGAGAAAAATTAGTTTGGCAGGAGTGCAGAAGGATTAGAAAGGGGAGGGGATGAAAGCTGGGTCCCCATTCTGAGACTCTCCAGTTGTTCAGGGGAAGGCAGTGTGGGCTGGAATTGGGACAGGCTCATGGCCTTGAGACAAGGGCATTGGGAGGAGGATGTGGCAAAGGGAGACTCTGCCCACCATGCCTCTCAAAAGACTGTGCTGTAGTGAAGGAGAGGAGTCCGAGATTCGTCCATTGATCCATGACGGGAGTGCTGGAGGCAGAAGAGCAGGTGGAGCTGCCAAAGAATTGTTCATGGGCCCGGGGAGCAGAAGTGCCAAGGATGGAGCTTGAGGGAGACCCCTTCTGAGAGCTGAAGAGGGGACAGGGGAAACTCTAAGAAGGAGAACGACAGGGAGGAGGAGAACCAGGACTGTGGAAAATGAGGCAAGAGCCCAGGAGAACTGATACCAGGGAGCGCTGAGAGTCCAGGAGGACGATGGGTAACTGAGAGTAAAGTGGGTCATTCCAAGGGTGATGGCTCCAGAGGTGCTAGGGCACTGTTGCTGGTGTTTGGCGGGGCAGAGGGCAGCTGGCTTGGCGTGAAGGAGGATGACAAGGGAGTGGAGGCCCCCAGGATCTTCTCTTCAGGTGCAGAGGCAGGCAGCAGGGAGGAATGAAGGAAGGAGGCGAGGGAGGCAGATGGAGTCAGTGGGGGAAGCAAAGTAGTACCAGGATGGGGAGAGTCTGGCTGTGACTGAGGAGGAGTGGTCCCAGTCAAAGAGACACTGAACATACAGGGTGGGAAACAGATTGAGCAAAACCCAAAGAGGAGGGTGGGGAGCGTAGGAGGGGTCATCCCATCTGCCCACTGTCAGTTCATTAACAAATCCAGCACAGGCTCCGTGGAGAAGACAGCTGCCTCCACTGGAGGACGGGGCCATCTTCAGGTCTGGGGTGGGGGTGATAGGGTGAAGAGTGTCTCCAGTGTAACAACATTACAGCCTCAAGATGGGTCCTTGGACTAGATCTCTGGCTATCTCCAGAGGCAGAAAAAGAAAGCAGAGCTGTGGGAGATGAGGCTGAGAGAGTCCCTCCTGCCTCCAATGCCCTGTCTCTCTGTTGCGGCCTCTGTATGTCCTTCCAACCCATGTTCAAGCCTAACGCACAGTAATGGCGCCTTCCTCTGTGTGTCCCACCTTGCATAACCTTCTGCTGGCCCTGCTGCATTCTCCACTTTTTACAGCGGACTATGTGACTATTGGTCTCCCCCACCAATCCGGTCGTCTGGGGTCAGGGCCCTCTGTAATGCTCACTGAATGCTTTCAAAATGAAACCTCAACGCAGCCAGAGACTTCTGGAGGACAAGAACAGCATTTGGACAGGAAGCATTTCCAGTTCCGGATACCGTGGATCAGCAGCGTCTGAACCCAAAGATTCTCTGAACCTATTCCTTCATCCAACAGAGATATTCCATCATTTTCTACGGGCCAGGCACCGTTCTAGGCACTTGGGATTTTGTAGTGAACAAAACAAACACGAACCCCAAGAGTGAAGATCCAATTCTAATAAGGGGGGGACCCACAATGAACATAATTGATTAGTAAAAAATACAGCGTTAGAAAGTGAAGTGTTATGAAAAGGAGGAATAGGCTGTGCCACGGGATTGCATTAAATAGAGTAGTTAAAGCTAAGTCTCGCTGAGAAGATGAAAGAAGATAAATTTGATTATTTAAAGCTCATCCAGACCTGGGTAGGCTATACGTGGTTATGGCCTGCTCCTTCGCTAGACGCGTCGGGGGCTTGGGGAGCTGGGGCCGACCGCTGCGGTTCTCCGAGCACACCACGAGGGGGAGCCCGGACCCCTCCTAGCGCCTTCCCGGCCTTCTCTCACAGCCTTGCGCGCAAAAGTTTTTCTTAAACTAACAATGCCTGGGTAAGGAGGTGCTCGCGCCTGATTGGACGAGAGATTTTTGCAGGTTTGATTCCTTGATTGGACAGGAGGTGTTAGGGGTGGGGAGAGAGCTGATGGTGGGGGATCCCACTCCCTCCCTCATCAGTCTGGCCGGCTTCGTCCTCACGTAGGCTCCGCTGTAGCTCGCAATGTGACAGCAGGACGCATACGCACTCTCGCGCTCTCACCAGCTCGCACTCCCTCCTCGCCCTCTCTTTCACACACGCACGCACACACCCACCTCTCCCATAAACACACACACACACATGCACACCCACACCCACGCGCGCCCGCACCGCCCCACGCGCGCACACTCCCGCCCACGCCCACGCCGCGCTCCAGGGAGTCCTGTTCCAGCGAGAGCGCGAAAGGATACGGAGAAGCCACCCGCGGGGAGCGCAGCGGCGCCCCGGGACCCGGCGCCCTCCCCGCGCGGCAGCCTCGGCTCCGGCTCGGCCTGGGGGCTGCCGGCCGGCGATGGCCCTGGATTGCCTGCTGCTGCTCCTCCTGGCAACTGCAGTGGCCGCGATGGAAGGTAACGTACCCTTCGCGGAGCAAGTTGGCTGGTAGCTGCTGTACCCCGGGGCTTCTCTGGTCGCTTCGGGTCGCTCGCATCCCGCTATGCGGGGGCAAGGCTGTTAAGGAGCCTCGGCCGCGGCCGAGCGTGGGGCTGGGGCGGCACCCACCGGCGCGTCCCCGCTGGCTTTCGGAGCCCCTTGGCTCCCGCGGCTGGTACTCCCTGGCAGCCACAGTCTCCCTCAGCTTCGGCTGGGAGAACGCGGAGTCCGCTGCATTGCGGTGCAGGCTCCTTAGCTCCGGGCAGAGCTGGGCGTTGGGGAAGAAGGGGCGCCTTGGACCATCCAGCCCCAGGAGAGCGGGCGTGGGTCCGCTCCCTTCCTACCCCCGGCAAGGATGCGCTTAGGCGACCGCGCGCCACCTCTCCGTTTACTCAACTCGGCGTCTGCCGGCTCCAGGATTCTGCGCTAGGCGGGTTAGAGCTGCCCTGGTACCCCGAAAGTGGCTGGCGAAGGAGAGGGGCTGAGTTCACTGGCCCTACCTTCGGGGACAGCGGATGGTCCGGGAGCCTGACGGGCTTCATCTTTCTTGGGTCAGCCTGGGCGAGGTGGACACCTTTGTCACTTCTTGCGCCTGGGAACGGGGGTGCGGTGGGTGGTCGGTGCTGCCGAAACTCGCCCAGGCTCTCCTTTGCCCACTGGAAGGGGACTCGGCGCCGGGAGCTGACGGACAGCGACACTCTCGCTGCCACTTCAGCCTTGGCTGTGCCTCCCGCTGTGGAGGAAAGCGCGCGCCGCGGGCACCTCGCGGGGCGCAGCCGGAGCACCCGCGCTCCGCGGCGCCCGCGAATCCCCGTGGGAAATCCCTGCCCCGCTCCCCGCCCCCGCCTCTTCTCCCCGCCCTTCTCGCGGCGGAGCGGCAGCCGGCCGCGGACCCTCGCGGGGAACGCCGCTCGGCCTTAGCGTGGAGTTGAGTGCCGGGGTGGAAGCAACTCTTGGGCGGGAGGCGCCGGCGCCGCCGCCGCGGAAGGTCGGCTCACAGCCGCACTGTGGGGTGGCGGAAGCCGGGTGGAACTCCGCGGGGACCAGGCACCGAGGGGGCGCCGCTCCTGGCGCCCGTACCGCCTTTTAAGTTGGGAGTTCATTCCACTGGGCTGCAGGGCTCCCCACCGAACTGTTACCGGTGGTTTAGGAGTACCCCCACCCAAAAAAGCCAGCCGTGGTTCGGCGCCCCTGATCCCTCCGGAAAGCGCTGCTCTTGTCTAAGCGAAGCTTGGCATTCGGGGCCCTAAGGTGGGGCTACGATCCCCTCACCTTCCCGTGAAGACCACCGCATCCCACGTTCGTTCTCGTGGCGGCGCGGGGGTGCGGCCATTGATGCCTAGAAAGCTCTCACTTGCTTTTCAAAGGTGGCTAAATTTTGTCTGTCCTCCTCCTTCCACTGATCTTTTGGGCTGCTGGTCTGTGCGGAAGGGGGTGCTTTTGGGAACGGGCAGGGTCTGGAGTGGTATGGAGCGGGGATACTTGGGTTTGACTTACTGGGGGCCAGTGAGAGATCAGTTGAAATGGGACAAGCGAGACGGTGGACACTTTCAAACCTGTCTGGACAGCCTGGGTCAGCGCGCGTTTGCAACGGGAGAAGCGAGAGGTAAATTAGCGCTGGGGCCCTGTGCCCTGCCAGTCTCTCTCCCCGCGCCTCTCAGAGGGTCAGGGGCTGGGCCGCCCAGAGCAGATAAGTGCCCACTTTGGGAGCTTGATCTTGGCATTGACTCCCCATTGATGAAGGAGGGCACATGCCTGGGAATAAAACTGTTTGGAGAGCAAATGTGTGGGAACACACCAGGTGTCTGGCAGTGTACGGTTTCCTCCTTAAACCTCTCTTCTTGGGTAGCCAGAGCTGCCGGTCTGCTGGCTGGCTGGAGCTGCGTGAGGGAGGGTGGCATGGTGCCTGCCTAGCCCCGTGTACATGTCCTGTCAGGCAGGTCATCTGGAGCAGCCCATGTGGCGGGGGGCTGTGGCCCTTCCCTCTGAGAAGCCCAGAAACTTTGCCAGTAGCCTGGCAGGAAGGAGCCTCTCTGGGCTGCAAATCTCTCCAGCAAGGGTTAAAAGAAATGCCACATTCAGCAGAATATTAAAGCAGCCCCACGGTCCCTGCCCAGTGCACAGGGATAGTACACACCATTCACTCCTTCCTCTCCTCAGATGAACACAGGCAGGTTCATTTTCTACTCTGCTCACACAGAGCTGTCTTCCCGCCTGCCTGGCTGGGCTGGGGCCAGCGTCAATCCATTTGTGATGAGTGAGGAATAATGATCAGAAAAGTGGATCAATGAGCTGCTTACACGGACAGCAGATGCCCCAAACTCTGCTGTGGCCAGGGGCCCCCTCTCCTTGTGTGTTTAGTCACTTACATGTCTGTCTGTCTGCTTTCCTCCAAGGGTCTCTCAAGGGGGAATTTCTGTGGGGCTTTGTCATCCAGGGCAAGCAGCTCCAAGACCAGTCAAGTCTTTAGCCCAGACCAGGACAGGGACAAAGGGACAGTGTCAGCCATGAGACCAGGTGGAGAGAGGTGACAGAGGCAGGAAGGGCCCTATGAGACTACCCCCTCCTCCCACCTGTGTGGAAAGAAGGAAGGCAGGCAGGGGCTGGTTGACCTGGAGCTTGGGAAACTCGCACTGAAAGAAGAGCACTCCTCTCTTCCCTTCTCCATTTCCAGCTGACGGTGTGGCTCTGCTGTGTTGGGAGAGAGAAGGCACCACAGGAAAAAGGCTCTCCAGGGGATTTTTGAAGTCTGTTTTCAGAAGGTAGCAGGGCAGGCTGTGGAGGCAGGGATGCTGACATTCCCTGGCCACAGAGCCAGGCCTCCATCCTCAGCCTCTGGACAAACAGCTGTTTCTTCCAGTCCTTTTCTTTTCACACTGTGTCCAAGAGCTTGTGGGAATGGGCTGCTGGTATGTATGGAGCAAAGGCAACTGCCTGCATTCTCTGAGCTGCCTTTCAGGACAGGGTTGGGCGACCTGGGCTTCTCTCGAGGTGCTTCTGCAGCAACAGGGACACGTTGGGCTGGCAGCAGACACTCTTTCCTCAGAGAGAGCTTCCCTGGACCAAGCATGTCGTCCCTTCTGGGAGGCAGCTATCCCGAATGGCTGACAGCTAATGCAAATAGCATTCTCCCAGCTCCACCCCCTGTGTCCATGAAGGATCATATACCTGCAGGTGGCCTTAGTGTTTGGACACTGGCTGACCAGAATACTCCCAGGAGATCTGCTGTTTGGTGTGGTCTAGAGTGAAGTCTCAGGCTTGGCACCCTTTGGGTTTGATTTGGTGGTAAATTTCTTAGGGCTTGGCAAATAGTGGGTTCTCAATAGTAATTGCTGATCCATGAATTCACGCCTAAGTGATGGCACTCCTTTGTGGCACATGTTACCTCGAAATGCAAGGGCATCGAATGCCATCGTACACAGTTAAATCTCCACTACACCAGGGTGAAAATCCCAACCTCAGCCCATGTGTTTGCAACAGGCCATCAGGCCAGACAGTTGTTGGCTCTTTCTGCTTTTTTTTTTTCCTGTTAATATTTGTTTGCTGAGTGTGCATCTGTTTTGGGTGTCCATCAGCGTGCCTGAGCATACAAGCAGTAGCAGGCGCCAGAGATTTAAAAAAATATCTGGGAGAGAAAAGTAAATTTGAGAAAGTCCTATCCATTATCTGATTTTATTTCCTGTGCACTATGAAAATGTTGCTGTTTACTCAGGGACACTGCCTCTCCCCACCCCCAACCTCCAGCTCTTGAGTGGAATGCTGGGAGGTATGGCAACGCCGCTGTGGGCAGTTGCTTGAGAGAAGTCTTGGGCATGTCAACAGCTGCGGAGCTCTGGCCCCAGCCCCAGCCCCAGCCCCAGCCTTCTGGGTTGGCAGAGCGGAGCTGCAGGCAGCTGGTGATGCCCAGGAGCAGAGGAAGGACCCACTGGGCCACAAAGGATCCTGCTCCAGCCACTCCTGCTTTCGCCGACCTGTGCAGACCCAGACTCAGATCTCAGAGCCCCTGCCGTGGCCCCTCACAGGGATGGGTCCTAATTACCAAGATGTGCTTTGGGAAAAGCCCATAAGGCGGAGGCTTGATATGGCACCTTTTACATTCCATCCATCAAGAAGTAATCTTGCTAAAGCAAATTGGACCAATGAGGAAGGGGACCAGGGGGTGCGTGATATAGCGCCATGACCCCTTCCTCTGGATCTAGTGCGTGGATCCACCCGTTTACTGGAAACTGCTGATCCCATAGTTTGTCGACTGAATTTCATGAACGTGGGGCAGTGGAAGGAGTTGCAGGGTGAGGATTGGGATCTGGCTGTGAGGATGGTGTGCAATCAGCTGGGGCGAAGACAGATTGCTGGACCACGAAGCCAGAGTGCTCCACCTCTGGCTTCATTTCCCCACTCTGTCACTTGGAAAATCACTGATGCACCTGACCTCTGTGTCTTTCTTTCTGCAGTCGCTCGTGATTCTCACCTATTCCAACCTTAGAAGTTGGACTAGTAACATACATTATGAGGATATGCCTGTACTAGTTAAAAAAAAAAAAGAAGAAGCTATTGAAGTCATATGAAATTTACACAATCGTCTATAGCTAGTCCCTATGAATTCTTAGTAACACTGAGGTTCAGGGCATAGTATCTTTCCAGCGTGGGCAAAGGGTGGAGGCAATTTTGAAAGGCAGAAGGGGGCCGCACCATCTCAGGCAGTGGCTCTCAATGAGATGACCGAGATACTGAGCATTAAGTGGTTTGATAAGGTCACATAACTAGTAAGTAGCCTGCATTTGAACCCAGGCAGGCAGGTTCTGGAGTCTATGTTCTTAACCACTCCCCCTTACCGTGCCGCTTCTGTGGGCTTTGCAACAAGAAAGGTGCAGATCAGCCTGAATCCACAGGTGGGAAGAATTGTGATGCTAACTCAGCTACTGGTCTGTTGGTTACTGGGAACTCCCAGTTTCCATGGTTTTGGGAGAAGAAATGAGAGAAATGCTCAGATAATCCCGGCACTTCAGCTCAAGCTCCAGTTTCCTGCTCTCTTCCTGCCCGTTTCTTCCACCCCCGACCCTGGTGGCCACCCTTTGTACATGACGATGCAGGGCTGGAGATCTGCCCCACAGCATGGCTCCTGAGAAGGAATCGAGCGGAAGGACTGGGAGCATCTTTGCTCCGTCCACCTCTTCCAAGGAAGAAATGTTCCCAAACAGACAAGTGTCCCCAAAGGAGATGGGCCTTTGTGCCTTATACATTCTAGAGGCAGCAGAGGAGGGCACACAGTACCCTTCCAGTCCCCACCTGACTGTCTAGGACAGGGGTGTCAAACTCATTTTCACCGGGGGCCACATCAGCCTAGTGGTTGCCTTCACAGGGCCGAATGGAATTTTAGGACTGTATACATGTAACTACTCCTTAACAGTTAAGCAAGAGCTCGGTGTTGCTGCAGGGTAGAAACAAGGTGCCGGGTGGGATAAAACAAGGTGGAGGGCCAGATTTGGCCTGCTGGCCTTGTGTTTGCCACCTGTGGTTTAGAACATATCCTTGCACTTGGCTTCTAGGACTCAGCTTCCTTGGAAGAGCTCACTTTATATCTCCCTCTTCTATACTCACCACTTAAGCAACCCGAGTGTTTTTATCAGATGCCCAAAGGAGGTGGATACACAGAGCACTGATGCCTGCCCCTCTGAGGAAACGACTATAATAATAATAAAGTAATGCCCTGGGAGAGATTTCGTATTTAAAAGCAAAATGTTGCATGAGAAATTTCTCAGCTTCTTCCGGAGATTCTGTTTCAGCTGTAGTGACAGGTAGGCCCCTCCGGTCAGTGTTTGGCTGTGCTTGGAGGGGGTGCATTGAGTGGTCAGGTCAGGGCCACCTGCTGCACCAAAGACCCCAGGCACCTGATGTCTGAGCCACCTTGCTGGCTTTTGTTGGTTACTCCCCTGGAGGTTAGAGAGATGGGAACACACTTTGCTGGGAGGCCTGGGTGAGGGGTTGCTTTTTCTTAGCTAATGAATAACTTGCTTTCCATCTGGCCTAAGACACAGGAAGCGAGCAGGTGCACAATTAGCTCTCCCCCTCCCTGCACCTATTTTCTCATTGTTAAATCAGACTGGGGGAGGGGGCAACAGTGGCTGCACCGGGGCACCCCCAGGGTAGAAGCAGTGGGTGTTAACAATTATTGATAAAGTAAATTCTGGGACATGGTGACCTCCTGGCTATTCATGGCAGTGGGGGTTCCCCATAGGCTGGTGGGGGCTCTGCAGGGGCAGCTCTACAGAGATGAGTAACAGTGAGGTTGGCCGCCAGCAAAAGGGCCTCAGCCTGGTGCCCTCTGTGAAGAGACTCTGGTGAGCAGCAGGCCCAGGACTGTGTCGGGGGCACAGGCAATGCAGGGGTCAGAGTCCCCACTGGTCCCATGATCTGCCAGGTGCCTCTAAGTGCCACTGGCTTGTAAGTTTGTCCCTAACTTATGAGTGAGAAAGAAAGCATCTTATTCTTCTGCTCGCTGACTCCCTGGTAAGCACGGAGTGTTTCTCAGCTCTGGGGGAAGATGCCTAGAGCCAAGGACGGGGGTTCTTCACTGCTGATAACTGGGGCTTCAGGATGATCCATTTGCTAAAGGGTAAAAAAGGTGGTGCAGAAGGTGGCGCCGTTTCTCCCTCTGTCACCGGTAGAGGTGTTCTCCAGAGCAGGTGAAATCCCAGACAACGCCCTTAGCATCTGCTTCAGGAGGCTGCTCTGTCCTCTCATGGAAGGCTCCCCCAGAGTTCTCTGTAGCAGAACTGGGCCAACGTGGAAACGTATAGGACATTTCCTGAGAATTACCAGGACTCATTTCTGCCTGCAGATTGCACCTGAGGCTCTGTGTCCCTCCTCTCTCCCCTCCAGCTTCCTGGCAGCAAGTGACAAAATAACTGATTTGAATTTAACTTCCTTGCCCTGCTTCTCTATCCCCCAGTGGAGGTGATAATGAACAGAGAAATGGGCAGACTCAGGTGGCCAGGATGGGTGGGGACAGGTGAGGGAGGAGGGGCCCCACGCTGTGGCCTAGCACTGGCTTCTGAGGTCACTGGGACTGATTCCACGGCTTCTGAGCTCCAGGGCACCGACCAGGGCTCAGGCTTCTTCTCTTGGCCTTGATATGTCTGGAGCAGAACTGGAGACAAATTTTGGGGAAGGGAAGAAACTCCCCAGAAATCCTATAGCTTGCGGCATTAGAGCCAGGGCTGGACTAAGCTCTTAGCTGCTCACTGAGTACTTACCGATCCCTGTACCTCTAATGTCCAAGCTTTCATTCCCCCAGTTTACAGGTGAGGAAGCTGCGGCTTTGAGCCGTTAAGTTACTGATGTATGAGCTAAGATTCAAACTGAAGTTCTGACAAGTTGGACGACACCCAAGTCTCTGCCTCTAGTTCAGCATTTTTTCTGTTTAACATTGCTTATTCATGAAGTAAATCAAAGAGCACCTATTAAGCACCAGCTGTTTATGCACTCTCCTGCCAGGTGCTGTCAAAGGTACCAGACAATCTTGCTCTAGTCTGCTCCCTGGGTCCCTGTGGCCAGGCTCTCCCAGGCTTTTTAGAACTCCCCCCACCTGTGCCCCCAGCTGGAGGAGAATGTTTTTCCGCCTTGGTTTGCATTTTCCTCTATGCACACGGCCTTTGCCCCGTGCCCCCACCCGTCGGACCCCCGCTGTGGTCATTATTGGTTTTCTTTCTGCTGCATGTCTATCTGACTCTTGTCTTTGATGAGCTGTGTTGCTTAGATGGTTGCAATTTCGCATCTGTGCCTGGCTCTTAGTGGTGGGGTGTGTGTAGGGAGCAGGGTCGCTGTGGGTCTCCCTCCACGGTTCCACTTTCCAGAGGAAGAGCCACCTGCAGGTGTTCACCTTTGGGGATCTCCCTGGCTTCTGCCCCGTGGACCCTGCCCTGCCTGGGGCCATGTTGCTTCATTTTGTTGTTTGTTTTTAATCCTTACTGGAGGACATTTTTAAAAAAATATATTTTATTGATTATGCTATTACAGTTGTCCCATTTACTCCCCTTTCTTCCCCTCCACCCCCACACCCCCCATTCCCCGCCCTTTAGTTTTTGTCCATAGGTCATACACATCAGTTCTTTGTCTTCTACATTTCCTATACTATTCTTAACCTCCCCCTGTCTGTTTTCTACCTACCATTTATGCTACTTACTCTCTGCACCTTTTCCCCTTCTCTCCCCCTACCACTTCCCTGTTGATATCCCTCCATGCCTTATATAAATCTCTTTAACATTTCATATAATAAAGGCTGGGTGATGATGAACTCCTTGAACTTGA
>PVJI01025373.1:0-20536 GCA_004026765.1 Micronycteris hirsuta | reverse complement strand
CCCCCGTCTCCACAGGCAGACCTACCCACTGGGCACCCCAGCAACGCGGCCCCTCCTTCCTTGTCCCCCCTGCCCTGTGCTGCATGCTTCCTGTCTGGGGTCTGAGTACCTCAGAGGTCCCCACGAGCTCAGCTGTGAGCTGGTGGCCAGAACTGCTCTGCCCGAGGCTGGAGTGCAGCTGACGGCTCTGCAGCAGGACCCTGCAGGGCTCCCAGACAGCTCACTGCCCTCGCCACCGCATCGTGGCCGTCACATATTCTGAAAACGGGTGCTCGCCCCTGGACCCCCGGGGTTGCTAAGGACACCTGAGGTTGACCCAGGACTTCTGAAGCAGCCCAGACCCATGGATCCCAGCAGCCCAGGTGCACACGGGCCCCTGTGTTCTCAATGTGCTCCTGGGGGCGAACTGAGTAATGGGGGAGGCTTAGCAGAGGGAGCCTCTGGGGGAACCGGGAGGAACCACCCTCTGCCCTGGTGGCTGTCTCCCCGAAGGTCAGACCGAGAAGGACCTGGTCCTAGTGACACCCCGCCCCCGCCCCCTGCACTTGCCTGCTTCTTTGTGGAACTTCGCGCCAGCCCTTCCTGGGCCGCGGCGGGGTGGGGGAGGGGGCGGGCAGCCCTCCCCTCCCCTCTGAGCTCAGCCCCCACGCCCTGGCCCTGGCTCCCCACGCTCCAGGCACACTGATCTCCGGGCCCGGGCTCCCCAAACCCGCGTCAGCCTCAGAACGCTCTTCATGCAGAAGCCACCTGAGACAGCTCCTATCATTCGGTCCGCAGCCTGGACACCCACCTCCCTGGGCTGCTGCCACCTACAGTCGAGTCCCCTGTCCTTTCCGCCGATCCACACCTCTCCCTTCTCGAAGCTTCAGGGGCCCTCACTGGCGCAAGGCCGTGCTCCTAATTTTGTATTCTTTTCTTCAAAAAAAGGAACCCTCCCCCTCAACTTGCCCTGGCTGGGCTGACCTGACCATGTGAGCTTCGTGCTCCGCAGAACCTAAATCCATCTGTACCCCGAGCACAGGCCCGGGCTGCACTGGGGACATCCTGTGCCTGCCTCTGGCAGGAAGACGGCTCAGCATGGCTCCCTCGGGCTATTTTGACAAGCCCCCGCCCCCATCACCCATCTCCTCAGGCCTGAGTGCCAACCGGCAGCCTTGCCCGGAACACTCAGTAGTGGCCCTACTCACCCTCCCCTGAATCCACAGCGGGGGGGTGGGTGGGTAAGACACTCAGGGCTGCTGTTCATCCTTCTCCCTTCTGGATCCCCCCGTCTCGACTGCCCCAAACAGACATAAACATTCCCAACCGGCAGCCGTTGCACTTGAAACGACTCAGCGAGGTCCCTGGCTGGGCAGCTCAGTTGGTTGGAGCATCGTCCCCATACACCAGGTTGTGGGCTCGATCCCCAGGCAGGACACATGCAAGAAACAACCAATGAAGGCGTGAATAAGTAGAATGACAAACGGATGTTTCTTTTTCTCTCTCTCTCAAGTCAATCAGTAAATATTTTTTTAAAAGAAGAAACTACTCAGCGAGGAGACTGAAAAACCAAGGTTTCTGTGGAATCTTTCATCTCTTCTCTTTTCAAGCTTTTTTGCAAGGCCCACCCTTCCGTCTGTCAGCTTCCTAACTCTGGCCGTCCTGGGAAAGTCCCCGCAGCACCCAGGGGTAACTCCGCCCTGCTTGGCCCTCAGAGGGCCCGGCTAATTGATCACTGAACTCTTTCTAGGTGACTCGTCTGTCACCACTACCCAGAGATCAGAGAGGAAACCTCCTCCTCCTTGCGAAACCCAGGTCCAAATTATGGAAGAGATACATCAAGTTCAAAGGCAAAGGGCCAACGCTTGCCGTGAATTCCTACAAGCAGGCTGAGCCCACGGAGGCCAGTTCCAAGGCCGTGTTTTCTGTTTGGCTAAGTCAGGGGAGACCTTAGGAGACCAGGGCACCTTGTGGTACACCCTGTGACACCGCAGTGGAGAAATCTCTGGAAGTCCAAGATCGAGGTGCTGGCTGACTCTGGGGCTGGTGAGAACCCCCTTCCAGGTTGCAGACAGCTGGCATCTTGGACCCTGACAGGCTGGGAAGAAATCTAGAGACACCTTCATGAGGCTTTTACTCTGGGGGTCGTGGTGAGCTATCCTTCCAACCAGGAGGGAGAGCGGCACCTCCTGGTGGTAAGAAAGGACGTGATGGATGAGCTCCGTGGCTGCAGACGGAACCAGCACCCACACTGGAGTCTCAGGATAAGGCTTCTGGGGCAATGACACCTGAGGGGACTGCCCCCCTCACAGGTGTCACGTCCTGCTTCAGCTGCGTGTCTTGGCAACCTTTTTACCCTGTTCTCCCAAACTGGGTGTTACACATGCCACCGCCCCGCTCAGTGGCCCCCAAGGCCCATCCCCTCTCTCTCTGCCTCCTCCCCAGAAGCGGCCAGGCAGTGACCTCTCTCTGCAGCATGGACACCCCGTGCTCAGGTTCAGTCCCTCCTGCCTTCACCCTCCTCTGTCACTGGCACCTTCAGCCTCACCTCTGCCAGCTCCCCTTCCTTCGCATATAAATTTGGTAAGGGTGAGCGCGGGCTGGGAACCAGAGGGTCCCGGTTCGATTCCCAGTCAGGGCACATGCCTGGGTTGCAGGCCAGGTCCCCAGTGGGGGCCATGTGAGAGGCAACCACACATTGCTGTTTCTCTCCCTCTCTGTCTCCCTCCCTTCCCCTCTCTCTCTAAAAATAAAATAAATAAAATCTAAAAAAAAAAAAGAAAAGAAAATTTGGTAAGGGTATTCTCAGCTTTTAAAAACAACCTAAAACCCAGATCCCAAAGCCCTCTTTCTGCCTAGTATCTCTCTCCTACTTTCTCCTTCTTTTTTTAAATCCTCACCTCAGGATATGTGGTATTGGTCTGAGAGAGCGAGCGAGAGAGATCGCGCTGCTGACTGGGGATGAGCCCACCACCGTTTGTAGACAAACAGCACTGCAACCCATTGGGCAACCCGGTCAGGGCTGCTTTCTCCTTCTTGGAAGAGGTCTGCCCTGGTGGACTCCCAGCCTTTCTTCAACCTACTGCTCTTGGGCTCCGCTCCCCCTGCCATAGCCTCCTCACCATCCGGCAGAGAAATGAAGAGACAGCCCCTGCCAAGGTCACGGACAGCCCCCAGGGTTGCTAACTCCAGGGCACACCTTTGGGCGCTGATTTACTCGTTCCTTTTGTAGTTTCCACACTGTGGCCCTTCCTCTGGACCTCTCGCACTTTCCGTGACCATCCTTCTACGTCTGCTCTTCCTCAGGGTCTTAGGTGCTGGTGGTCCCCAGGGTCACATTAAGGATCCCTGCTCCCCTCCCGGCCTCTGTCCTCACAGCTCCGCCTCTCCTCGAGCCATCTTCTCGGGCCCACGGCTCCCACTGCAGTCTCTAGGCTGAGAACATGTGTGGTAAGCAACAGGCTGAACGAGATCAGTTATCTCTGTGCCTGACATAAGACGACCATGTGAAGGAAGACAGCTGAGAGAGAAAATCTCGGGTCCTTCCTACGAGGGAGTGGGCAAGTCAGCCCCACGCCCCTGGGCTTCTCACCCACAGAGCTGGGATGAGAGCAGTCCCGGCTCCGGCGGGCTGCGGCAGCCCCGCGGCGGGTCCATCCTAGAGCAAGCACCCAGGGCATGTCGCCCTCAACAATATGGCCATCTCTGTTATTTGCAAGGGGACAGCTGCCGTGGAGAGAACAAGGTGACACTGAGGAGCGGCTGTGCAGATCCAGGCTTTGGAACACACACGGAGGGGAGCAGATCTCAGGGTCGAGCTGCCCAGGGCTCTCCTGCCCCGAGAACGCAGCCAGGCTGATGCTGAGTGCCCAGCAGCAGGCCCCTCCCCCCGAGGCCACTGCTCCCCTCTGCCCACCTGAATGCCCTTGTGAGCACCTGGCATGGGTACAGCAACTGGCCGACCACGCCGCTGTCCGGGACCGCCCCGGGCGCCCTTGGCAGAGCCTGTGCTGAAGTGGGAGCAGGTGCGGGTGCACCGGCACGAAGCACAGCTCAGAGCCAAGGAGGAAAAAGGTCATCTTTTGGGCCCTGTCCTGGGGGGGAGGGGACACAGTTACCAGGCACACAAGCATCTGTCCTGAAGAAGCACCCTGAGCCTGTCCCGGACGCTTGTCCAGCTGCCAGGTCCCGAACTAAACACAAAGGCCACCTGTCTGTGATACCAGGCTCTAAGAGAGGACCCGAGGGTGGGTTTGGCACTGGCTTATCTAGGCTCACGGAACCAGCTGTTACATTCTCAGGAATTTTGCAAGCCAGTTGCTAAACACAGCCATGATTAAAAATTCAGTTATAGCCCTGGCCGGGTAGCTCAGTTGGTTGGAGCGATGTTCTGACACACCCGGGCTGTGGGTTTGATACCCCATGAGGGCACCTGCGAGGAGCAACCAAATGAGTGCGTCAATAAATGGAACAACAAGCTGAAAATTTAATTTCTAAACAAGTAGAAGTAGAATGTATAATTTCCAAATCAGAGAAGGGGGCAGGGGAGATTAAAGGAATCTTTTTTAAATAATATATTTTTTGAAGATTTTATTTATTTTCAGAGAGAAGGGAAGGGAGAGAGAGAGGGAGAGAAACATCAATCTATCGTGCGCCCCCTACTGGGGACCTGGCCCGCAACCCAGGCATGTGCCCTGACTGGGAATTGAACTGGTAACCCTTTGGTTCACAGGCCAGCACTCAGTCCACAGAGCTACACCAGCCAGGGCAGTTTAAAGAAAACGGATCCAACAGAAAAGGAAGAAGGATGTGAAAAGAAGCAAAAAGAATCATGCTGTATGTAATCATGATGCTATACACCTTACATTCATACTCTGTGCCCATGATATCCCCATAAAACTGAGAAGAAATGGGAAGAAATGCGGCAGGGGGTGGGTGGAAGGGCCTGACGCAGGGCGGCAGAAGATGGTTGACTTCGGGGGGTGGGCACGCAGAGCAACATATGGGTCTGGTATCAGACACATGTACACCTGAGGCCCCAGCTGCTGGATCAGCGGGTTGTGCATCATCCCACAACACGAAAGGTTGCTGGTTTGATTCCTGGTCAGGGCATGTGCCTGGGTTTCAGGTTCAGTCCCCAGTCAGGACGCATACGAAAGGCAGCTGATCGATGTTTCTCTCTCACATCGATGTTTCTCTCCCTCTCTTTCTCCCTCCGTTCCCCTCCCTCTAAAAATAAGTAAATAGCTCTGGCTGGTGTAGCTCAGTGGATTGAGCGTGCATTGTGAACCAAAGGGTCGCCAGTTCGATTCCCAGTCAGGGCACATTCCTGGATTGCAGGCCAGGTCCCAGTGCCCAGTGGGGGCCACGTGAGAGGCAACCACACATTGATGTTTCTCTCCCTCTTTTTCTCCCTCCGTTCCCTTCTGTCTAAAACTAAATAAATAAAATCTTTAAAAAAGTAAATAAAATCTTTCAAAAGAAAAGAAATAAATGTACATCTAAAACCTATATGATCCTATTAACCAATGTCATCCCAATACATTTAATTGGAAAAAAAGAAAAGAAAAATGTAAAAGGAAAACATGGCAAATAGAAAACGTAAAATGAAGCGCTAGAAGTAAGTGAACAACGTTCAGTAATCCCTATCAGTGTGGAGCGTTTCAATGTGTCTTGAAAGACAGAGATTTTCAGAGTATGTGACGAGGTGCAGGCATAGCGGTGAGCCAGCTGCCTTCCAAAGTCTGTGACAAAGACAGCAGTCAGCTACGTGCGGACACAGGTGCCAGAAGGAAACGAAAGTGAAAGGCATGAGAAAATGTGTATCAGGCAAACACCAACCCAAACAGAGCTGATGGTGCAGCGTAATGTGATCCAAAATAAATCTTAAAGCAAAAAGCACTATGCGTTAGGTATAAAGCTGATCATTACTTCACGAGAAAAGGAATACTTTACTAGAAAAATATAATAGACAGGAATCTAACACAACAAGAGAACTTCAAAGCATATTCGGCACTCCTGGAGGGAATTATCAGGCAAAGAGCAAATGCGCTGTCACACCGGGGGACCTTATTTCCTTCCTCTTGAAACGAATAGATCTCTGAAGCTTATGAAAAATGTAAGAGTGTCAGTTTGAAGGCCACAGTTGACAAGCGTGGTCTGAAGGGCAGGTGCCCAACTCTGCATCTTACAGTTAGGGCGCTATTTTTGTTTGTTTGTTTGTTTTCAGGAGCACACAGAACTTACACATTTGACCTCGCGCTGAACCACAAAGAGTCAACAGTTGCAAAGAAGGCAGAGTCTACAAACCTACTGCAGTGACATGTCAAGTCACTCTGCAGAAGACAGTCCCACGAGCGAGGCAGGTATAACTAGAACAGGACAGACGGACACCAGGGGCCTCGTAATGCCGCACAACCAGAATGACACAATCCTTGAAGTCTAACCATTTCATTGTTAAAGTTCAGCAATACCGAAAGCATAAAGTGGAGTATAAAGAAACAGTTTTAGCCCTGGCTGGTGTAGCTCAGTGGATTGAGTGCGGGCTGGGAACCAAGCGGTCCCGGTTCGATTCCCAGTCAGGGCACATGCCTGGGTTGCAGGCCAGGTCCCCAGTGAGGGCCATGTGAGAGGCAACCACACATTGCTGTTTCTCTCCCTTTCTGTCTCCCTCCCTTCCTCTCTCTAAAATAAATAAATTAAAAAAAAAGAAACAGTTTTAATGAGTATGAGTTAAAGCTCTTTACAGTTCTTCTCTCCAATAGCAGTTAAGCATGAACTTAAAAAGAGTAAGAGATGGGGAAACAGCCCCTTGTAGCACACGGGGTGGCAGGAGCCAGCGGGTTTCATGGTAACTCCCCAGTTACCCACAAGGAGTTCTCGGCACATGTACACCTGCCTGAGGTCGACCAGATGGACAAAGAGTGAAGTCCAGAAGGTTCTGAGCACGAGAGCTTCTGTGCCATGGAAATGATGCTCAAAAGCGACTGCTTGCAACTAACAAGGGACACTGCTATCACTCAGGAAAATCCACAGGTGGTAGGAGCTCTGAGCCAAGAATGTGGGCAAGGCCAAGTATATTCCTCCAGCTCAACCTTCTCATCAGGGAGGCGTGGCAGGGACCGATAGGCTAGTCTTAGAATCCCGTTGATAGAGCATCAAAGCCGTTACATTTCAGGAGGTAACACGTTCATTTGGGTTACAGTTGAACGCACGTCTGAAACACTGATGTTTTTTAAAAAACTTTGATTAATATTTATTTTACACTGAATTTATGCTGAACCGGACCATCAGGTTTTATTTCTTCAGTTTCCTCTGGGATATCTTTTTCTTCTGTGCAGACCCCTCTTCCGGGCTAGGAATAAGCTGCTCTTCTTCAGCGAGGATCCTCTCAGTGTGGCCGGGACAGCTCGTGTGAGGGTTAATCCGCCCTGTAGGTTCTGCACCGCATCTTGGGAGCTTAGTTCACCTGGATGGGCTCCAGGACCAGAGAATCCATATCCAGACCCTTAAGCTCGGCATTACTCTCTGCATTTTTAAGCACGTGCAGCAAAAAATTCAGCACTCCTTTTGGGCCACCGACCCTGCGTCTGGCCCCACGGTTTGGCCTGGGCACACCTGCCAACCCCAGCATCACGACAGAAGGGCACACATTGCTTCCGTAAGATGACATCCTTCAGTCCTTGGTGGCTTTTTGGATACGCATACCCTGGATGGCCTGGGCCATTTCACTAGTGTTCTTCAAGTGAACTCTTGATTTGCATGACTCTGTGGGGTTTTCTGGGTCCAGTGACTAGCGGACCATTTTCAGAGGTCACCTCAGGCTGCCTACCTTTGAATCATTTTCCTCTTGCTCCCACTTTCTGGTTTTATTATTAGGATTTTTTTTAATTTTTAATTTTTTAAAAAGATTTTATTTATTTTGCCCGGCTGATGTAGCTCAGTGGATTGAGCGCGGGCTGGGAACCAGAGGGTCCCGGTTCGATTCCCAGTTGGGGCACATGCCTGGGTTGCGGGCCAGGTCCCCAATGAGGGCCATGTGAGAGGCAACCATACATTGCTCTTTCTCCCTCCTTCTCCTCTCTCTGAAAATAAATAAATAAAATCTTAAAAAAAAAAGATTTTATTTATTTTTAGGCAGAGGGGAAATGAGGGAAAAAGAGAGGGAGAGAAACATCAATGTGTGGTTGCCTCTCGTGCGCCCCCTACTGGGGACCTAGCCTGCAACCCAATCATGTGCCCTGACTGGGAATCGAACCAGTGACCCTTTGGTTTACAGGCTGGAGCTCAATCCAGTGAGCCACACCAGCCAGGGCTGGTTTTATTAGGAACTTTTAGGATTCCCTTAAGCAACCTGTAAGAAAACTTCATGAAATTATATAGTATTTTTTCATCTTCCAAATTTGATTCTGGACCCTGACTGTTTTTTTTCCTGCCTCTTTTATTAGCAGGGCATCTGGGGGTTGTTCACCTCGTGTGATGACTCAGAGGTACATGGGTACTGTGCCCCCCCCCCATTCTCACCCAGTGAAGGCTGCAGAAGGTGGGCTTGGTCTTGCCCACCATGGATGCGTCGGGTCTGGCCATGAGGCCTGGACGGAATCCACTTGATGAAAGGAAGGGACAGTGCAAAGGCTCAGAGGCAGGGATGATTCTGAGCAATGGCTGAAGTGCAGGTTCTTGGGGAGAGGAAATGTGGGTGAGAAGGACGGTGAAAGCCAAGAAATGTGATAAACTTCTCTGATTTTATTGTATTAGGCAGTGGTGAGCTACTGCAAATATCTGACTGTAAGTAACTGCTCCCACGGGGCGGCAAGCAGAGGGGGAGGGCAGACAGATGGGGAGGAAGGAGGGAGGGAGGACCAGAGGGCTGGCAGGGAAATCACTTTAGAGATGACCATAAATAGCTTGGTTATCTGCACCTTCCTCCCTCCCCTCCCTCCCCCCAGGTTCTGATTTCTAATAATGGCAAGGCCACTCTTTCTGCCCCAGGGACACACATCTGAGTCACCGACTTCTCCCCCGCTACAGCTCCCTCCGGAGCTGCCCATCCTATTGGGGGTCCTCCTAGGATGCTGGTTCAGGCACCTTGGCCTTCCTTTCTCCCCCAGGCCTGGTCCCCTGACATCCCTGCACTGCTGTGGCCAGATGTTACCCCTGCCTACAAACACCCCACAAAAGGAAGGGCCTGGAGTGTCTGTCTCGATGAAATGCAAAACCCTCACCTCTCCTGGCCGCAGACCTTCAATATCCTTGAAAAGCCAGCTTGATGGGTGTCCCCCGTCAGGGGTGACTTTCCCTTTGCCAGATGCCTGATGTGTCATCTAAACTTCTCCCAGGACATGTGATGCTCTGAGCTGATCACGTGGACGTGTGTCTTGCTCCTGCAGGGGAGGGACTGAGTGACAGGCATTTTTGTGCCTCCCCAGGGAACTCGCACCTGACCCAGACTCCATGACTAATCGGGATTTGATTGCAAGGGTGGAAGGCAGGAATGTCCCAGTTCTGCGGCCCAAACCAGAAGATCTAAGCACCTTTTCTTCAAACACCATCTGTCTCTGACGAGGCTTTCCGGGCCACCCCCAGGAATTCCAAAAAGTACATTACATAAGGGCTCTGGCTTCCCCTTTCTTTCTCTGTAAAAGAGCAATGATCAGCCCTGGCTGGTGTGGCTCAGTGGATTGAGTGCCCGCCTGCAAACCAAAGGGTCGCTGGTTCGATTCCCAGTCAAGGCACATGCCTGGGTTGCAGGCCAGGTCCCCAGGAAGAGGTGTGTGACAGGCAACCACACGTTGATGTTTCTCTCCCTCTCTTTCTCCTTCCTTTCCCCCCTCTCTAAAAATACATAAAATCTTTGTGAAGAAAAGAGCAATGGTCTATGAGCCAGGTATGTGGGTATGAACAAGAGATCTGCTACTTCCCAGCTGTGTGACTTGGAGCAAGTGTCCTGACCTCTCTGGGCCGATGGAGCTGACACCAGCTGCCTCACCAAACAGACACTGTATGAGGAAGGCAGGCTTGGAACTGGAGCCCTGGGAGGCGGGCTGTGAGGGGCAGTTTAGCCAAGGCTTTGCTTCTACTGAGCCTGCAAAGGATGCCGGTACCCACCCACCCCCACCTTCCCTGCTCCGCCCCCACCTGATCCCTCTGCAGGCAAAGGCAAAGGTCAGACTCTGGAACACACTGAGGCTCCAGTACTGCCTCTGACATACCAGTCAATCCTGTGGAGGAACAGATGAGTCCCTGGGGATGGGCAGCAATTTCTTTATGAGCATTTCAGAAGTTGGTAGTACGGCCCCGGGCAGTGTGGCTCAGTGGGTTGGGCATCATCCTGTGAATGGAAAGGTCCCAGGTTCAATCCCTGGTCAAGGCATATGCCTGGGGTGCACATACCAGAGGCAACTTATCCATGTTTCTCGCATTGATGTTTCTCCCCTTCCCTCTTTCTAAAATCAATAACAACAACAAACAAAATCTGTAGTATGGCAGACATAACTGAATCCGAATGTTGAATGTCTGGGTGAGAAGGACCCTCAGGGGGCACATTCTCCCAGTTTGCAGGGGGGCACTTTGCGGCCCCCCCGCCCTGCTGAGAATACAGGATGGCGTGAGAGCCACATTCCAGAGGCTTTCACGGTCTCTGCTTGTGTTTTGAGCAAGAGAATAGGGAACAAAGTGAAAGGGAGCACAGGTCATTCTGGGACATTCTGGCCCCAAAACAGGCATTGGATTGAGGCCTCAGACTTTGGGGGCGGGGGGCGGCAAAAGCGGCCTCCCCTTAGGCTGCGTCTGCGGGACCTGGGGCCAGAGCAGTAGCTCCGCCCGGCTGGAACCGGGAGAAGGAAGTTGTTCAGTCAGTAATCCAAGGTCGTTTTCCCGGGCCCGCTCCTCCGGCAACGTTAACTCTGCAGGAACCGAAAGGGGCTGAGTGCATTTGGAGTGTGCTGTGACCGGGGAACGTCGGGGGGGCTGGGATCAGATTTTTCTACATAAAACCCCAGCCCGTTTCAAGAAAATGTGTGGAGGGAGATGGGGGTGGGTGGAGGGGTTATTTACGACGGAACCGATCAGTACTGCCTTTTCTCTGAAAACAGGCACAACATGGGAGTGTTTACCTGGGTAAACGCTGAGCGCGTCCAGCGCAGGCTGCGCGCTGAGGACACAGCTGGAGGCCTGGCGCTCGTCCCTGAGCACAGCGTGTGCCCGGCCTCTCGGGCCGGGAGGGCGGGCAGGCCCGTTGCTGCGAGAATTCATTCCCCTTCAGACGGGAGGAAAGAGTCTCTGGCTGAATGACTTCGGGGGGCGGGGTGGGGGGTGGGCGGCCAGCAGCTTGACCTTCTGGTGAGACGCAGAAGGGGGTTCCATCCGTCTACACAACCCCTGGAGGCGCCAGGAGGAGCTGAGCGCGAACCTGAGGTCCCCACGGCCTTAGTCCAAGAGCGCAGAATGCGCACTTGGTTCACGCGCCTTAGGGTTCCAGCCCAGCGAACGCGAAGGGCGCAGGTGTTTCCTCAGATTTGCCCTTTTGGGTTTAAGCTATGTCAGCAGTTGACACCTTGATTTTAATGGGGTGCCCTGGAGAGAGGGGGTTAGCCTCGCTAGCGGCTCGCCCAATCCTCCAGCGCCGACCCTCGCGCGCGGGTCCCGGCAGGTCTCGCCCGCCTCTGGCGCGGGTCCAGCCGGGCTTCCCGCCGCTGGGGTGAAGCGCCGGCCGCGCGCAGGGGCGGGTTCGGCCCGGCCTGGTCCCGCCTAGTCCCGGCGAGGCCCAATGGGGCAGCGGCCCCGGCAGCCCCGCCCCGGCCGTGCCTGCGCACCCCGCGCCCAGGTCTGGGCAGCCCGCCGCCAGGCAGCCGGAGCAGCGGCCGGCGCTCGGATCTCGCTTGCCCGCTGGCTTCCCTCGCCTGCTCGGGATGGCTGGCTACCTGCGGGTCGTGCGCTCGCTCGGCAGAGCCTCGGGCTCCGGGCCGGCCTGGGCGCCGGCTGCCCTGACAGGCCCCAACTTGCAGGACCAGCCGCGGCGCCACTGTGAGTGCCGGAGGGTCCGGGCGGGTGCGCGCCGGGCTCCGCGACGTGGCGGCCTCCGGGCGGGGATCAGGAGCGCGACCGGGACGATCGCGGGCCCGGGACTGCGGGGCTGGGCACACAAAGAGCCGGAGACGGCGTCGCTCCGCCGACCCCTGCCCCGAGCTTCCAGGCCGCGCCAGGAGCACTGGTGGGGACTTGAAGGACGGTGGCAACTGGTGGCCCGGGCGATGCCAGCCCTGCGGCGGTGCGCGGGGGGGAGCTCCGGGCTGCCTCGCGCCCCCAGATACAACCGTACGGGGCGCCGGAGGCGTCCCGGACCAGGAGGGGATCCTGCCCGCCGTGGCGGGAGACGAGCAACCGACTCGGGGCCGGAGCACCTCGCGGGCCGTCTCTGCTCAGACAAAGGCGGGAGGGAGGAGGCATCCACTTCCCCTTCCTTTTCAGCCTGGCGGGCTGTGAGCCCTCCTCGCTGCCAGGCCCTCGTCAGCTATTTTTGGAGCCTTTTGCGCGACAGCTGGAGGAGCGTGCTTTTCATTTCACCCCTTTGTTTGGGCCCCCCCCCCCCTTCTCCTTGTCGCTGCACTTGAGGCTCCATCCTAGGCCTGTCCTTGGTCGATCGGCCTTTTCTCGCGGGCCCGCGGCTCCTGCGCTGCTCCGGGGCCCTGCCTGGCTCACCGGTGCGGAGACTTTCCGAATCCTTGTTCGCAGCGTCTGTGGTACCCTTAGCTCCCGCCTTAGCAGAGAAGACAGCAGTCGGATCTTGAGAAGCACTTGTAGCCTGAAACTCCATAATCGGTGCAGGCTGCGCCTGCTGGGATGTGGGCATGGCCCGCACCCTGCCTCCCAAAGGTGCGAACAGCAGAAAACAGTGTAGGTCCTTTGGCCCTGGCTGATGTCTGTTGTCAAGGAAACCCCTCTCCTGACCTGGCCAGGAGTCCCTGGGGGAGTGAGGAAGGGGGGTGGGCCCCAGGCGGCCTGGCCTTCCTGCTGGGGTAGGTAATCTTTAACCCAGTGTGGGAGCAGCTGACTAGAGCTTGGGTCCCGCCACCCTGCTCCCCGCCTCCACCCCAAGGAGAAAGGGGCATTTCTGCTTTCGACCCTCTAGGATTTGTCGCTACAGGGTTAGCCTGACAATCCCAAAGTTTCGAGTGCCCCCAAAGCCCCAAACCAAGTTTCCCATCAGGCACCACCTTCAGCAAAATACGGCGCCAGTTCGATATGTTCTCCAGTTTTCCCTTGGATTCTGCACTGATGACTGAGAAAAAGAAAAGAAAAGTAAGGAAAATACCCTCCCCACCCCCCACTCCACACACACACACACACACACACACAGCACTTTTAGCCTGTAACACATTTTGGTAACACATAAAAAGAGCAGGTGGGAAAAAAAACGGAATCATTTGCAGGGCCCTCGAGAAGTCCCCAAGTAAGCTGGTTACTAATGGGAAGAATGCCTGGTGTTTGAATTGGACATGAGACCATATAATTGTGACCTCTCCTAGCCTGGTACCTGGCCGCGCTGCCGGAGACAGAGTAGTTGGCACTCCCCTTGATGACAAGGGAAGCGTATTTTGGAGCTAAAACACCCTGTTCCTTTGCTACCTGGTGATTCCCACACGTGTCTCTTTGTAGTTTTGCAACTCAGGCCTCCCGCCAAGGCGGGTGCGGTTCTGATCAGTGAGCGTCTGGGGACGTCAGCTGACCCACCACTCAGTGGGAGAATTACCCGTGGAGCCTTCCTTTCCCCCACTCTTAGCGTGGGAACATCTTGATTTTCTCAATGGCCCTTTTATTCTTCAGATCTTGGTGACTCGCCTGCTGGCGTAGATTCCAGGGCGCACGATTTAATGATCGTTCAGGGTTTTGCAAACCAGTAGAGTGCTTACATGTTCTCCGTGGAGCCTCCCTTCGACCACCTCAGATAAGACTGCAGCCGCCGGCCCGCCCGCCTGCGTCAGAGCCGTTTTGCGGAATTGTGTTTAGGCCCGGCAGGCTCTGAGAAAAACCCGGGGACGTCTCTCTGTGAGGGTGAGGCCTCGTGTGCTGATTCTGTTCAGGGTATTTGGGTGCCAGAATCTGCTCTCTGATTCCCGGACTTTAATGCTTCTGTAAAGCCAGGTTTCAAAGGCCAGCAGATGGCAAACGTAAAAACGCTGTATTTGTGCGCTTGCCCAGAGCAGGGAGCCCATTGCCTGGCGAGAGTCGCCACTGTGTCTGGGCTTTGCTGGTCTGATGGTGCCTCCGTGTGGCGCTGCATCCCAGCAGGGTGGGGACGGGGAAGCACCTTTCATGCAAACAGGAGGTGACCGAATTGACCATAACATGACACTCACTCAAGCCTTCAGCAAATATTGGGCTTCTGCTGTGTGCCAGGAACCGGGCAAGGTGCTTGGGACAGAGCTGGGAGTAAGAGGCAAAGATTTCTGCTGTCCATGGAGCTTACATTCTAGTGCAGGGACGGACGGTCCCCAAGATAGACGTTGGCTCGTGGGACACAGGGTAACAGGAGAACAAGCAAGCAATGAAGGTGTGCGTGAGAGTTCGGGTAGGGTGGCCGGAAAAGGCCATACTGAATGCAGCCCTGAGCAAGCGAAAGAAACAGGCCCTGCTGTTTTATCAAGGGGAGAGTGAACCGCAAGGGTCAAGGCCAAGGTGGAGGAGAACACCTTTGCCTGTGGGAGAAGCAGAGAGGAAAGCGAGCTGCGTGGGGCTGGTGGATCGGAGCGTGCGATGGTGAGTGACTGGTCAGCCAGCTCGTGGGGGTCAGGGGGCACTGGCAGGCCATTTTTGAGGACCTTGGCCTTTGAGTGAGAAGACAACCTTTTCAATCCACTGAGCCACACCAGCCAGGGCTGAAAGGAGAGGCTTTTCCATATTATGACCTGATTTATGTTTTAACAGGAGCACGCTGGCTTCAGGGACGGCTGGGCCGAGCGGTGGTGGCCCTGGGGGTGGTGAGAAGTCGTTGGACTCTGGATGTATTTTGAAGGAAGAGTTAGTAGAATTTTTTTTTTTTTTTGATGGTTTAGATGTGGGTATGAGAAGAAGGGAGGAAAACACTAAAACATCTTCCAGGATCGCTCCCCGGAATTGGGGCTCCACGTTCCGCTGGGCCGTGCGGGCTGAGCACCTGCAGGAATGTGGTGGAGGCAGTTCATCTCGGGTGTGGCTGCCTTTCAGGGCACCTTGAGCCTTGAGTTGGGACCGGCAGGCAGATCCCAAAACTGGGGATGGGTTTCGAAATCCTGACTTGGTGCTGGGTGCCACGTGCCCCAGACGGAGAAGGACAGTTGGCCTAACGGGCCCCCTGTGACCGCTGTAATTCCATCCCACACGCTGGCCCAGGGGATGGAGGGGACGGCGCTTGGGCAATGCCTCCTCTGCCGGTTTCACCGTGTGCCCTGGAGGCCTTCCGGGAGGCCCAGCCGTTGTTCCCTGGATTTCAGGTTGCTTTTCACCTCTGGTCTCCCAGAGGGGCCGATGTTAGGAGTGTCGCCACCATGTCGGCCAAACAGCAGACAAGGTCTCAAACTCCGACGCCTGAGGGCGCGCTGAGGGGCACGGGGCAGGCCTGGCGGGAGGGGACCCGCCACCTCGGCCCAGCCCATCCGGGCCACGAGCCAGCACCGGCTCCCTGGGTGAGAACAACTCGTTCTTCAAAAGAAGCTGGATTTTTTTTCCTGTTCTTTATTTTATGTTGTAAATTAAAAAAAAATTTCAGTTACAGTTGACAATATTATTTTGTATTAGTGTCAGGTGTACAGCATAGTGGTTTACAGAGTGATCCCCCTGATATTTCCAGGACCCGCCTGGCACCAAACCGAGTTATTACATATTACTGTGTTCCCTCTGCTCCACGTTCCATCCCTGTGACTGTTCTGTAGCTACCAATCTGTGCTTCTCAATCCTTTCACCAGAGAGGCTGGAGATTTTATGTAAAATCTCTTGAGTTTTTTTTTTTTTTTTGGTTTGTTTGTTTCTTGACTGGTTTAATTTTTTAAATTAAATTTTTTATTGTACAAATGCATAACAAAAATTTGCATTTTATCCACTTTTAAGCCTGCGGTTCAGGACCGTGAAGTATTTTTATGTTACTGAGCAACCCGTCTCCAGAGCTTCTTCATCTTGCAAACCTGAAACTCTACACCCTTAAACCAGAACTCCTCCTCCCCTCCCTCCCTCCAGCCCCGGGCAACTGCCGTTCTCCTTTCTGTTTTTATGGCTGACGACTGCTCTAGGCACCTCATATAATTAGAATCATGCAGCATTTGTCTTTTTGTGACTGGCTTGCTTCACTTAGCATAATATCCTTAAGGTTCATCCATGTCGTGGCTTGCAACAAGGTTTCCTTCCTTTCAAAGCTAAAAAATATTCCGTTCCATGTACGTTCTACCTTAAACATATTCAAGTTAAAATGTATCGACCTTCCGAGTAAGTAAAGGAATTGTGAAAAGCTGAGGGGGTAGAGCTGTTAAATGCTCACACACTTAATTCTGCTTCTAAGTTATGATAGGAGTTACTTCCCAAAAATGTTCATTGCAGTGGGTTGAAAGAGGGCTTGGGAAATGTGGCAATGTTGTTTCTATAGGTATATCACTTTGTAGCCCTGGCTGGCGTAACTCAGTGGATTGAGCGCAGCCTGCAAACCAAAGGGTCGCAGGTTCGATTCCCAGTCAGGGCACATGCCTGGGTTGCGGGCCAGGTTCCTAGTGGGGGCCACGTGAGAGGCAACCACACGTGGATGTTTCTCTTCCCCTCCTCCCTCCCTTCCCTTCTGTAAAAATAAATAAATAAAATCTTAAAAAAAAAGTATATCACCTTGTAGTATACACTGTTTATGTAAGTATACCACACTATAGTATATTTATATAAGTATATATAGTAAGTTTATATAAGTATAACATTTGTATAAGTATACCACATTATAGTAGATAACATTTATATAAATGTACCAGTTGTAGTGAAATTGCGTTCCAACATCACTAAAACATGGAGACTCTTCCAGTTTCTCCGTGTCCTTACCCACACCTGTTGTTTTCTGTTTTTTTGTTTTGTTACTTTTCTTTTTTTAAAGATTTTATTTATTTATTTTCAGAGAGAGGAGAACGGAGGGAGAAAAAGCAATGTATGGTTGCCTCTCACATGGTCCTCTCACAGGCATGCAAACCAAAGGGTCGCAGGTTCGATTCCCAACTGGGAATCGAACCGGGACCCTCTGGTTCCCAGCCCGCGCTCAATCCACTGAGCTACACCAGCCGGGTGCCCACTTATTAACTGGGTTATTATTATTATTTGTTGTTATCGTTACAACCTCCTGATTTTTAAACTGTGGCCACCATTTATTATTTGTGAAAAACACCGTCTGGGTCAAACAGAATGAGTCTCTGCTGCTTTGGTTCCCATCGCTGTCCCCAGCTCCTCTGAGAAGTTTGCTTCCAGGGAGGCTGCACTGCCAACTTTTTTATTTTTTATTTTTAAAGATTTTATTTATTTATTTTTAGAGAGAGGAGAAGGGAGGGAGAAAGAGAGGGAGAAAGCAATGTATGGTTGCCTCTCACACGGCCCTCACTGGGGACCTGGCCCGCAACCCAGGCATGTGCCCTGACTGGGAATCGAACTGGGACCCTCTGGTTCCCAGCCCGCGCTCAATCCACTGAGCTACAACCAGCCGGGCTGCACTGCCAACTTTTTAAAAAAAGATTTTGTTTATTAAAAACAAATTTTTTTTTTTAAAGATTCTATCTATTCACTTTCAGAGAGAGAAGGGAGGGAGAAAGAGCAATGTATGGTTGCCTCTCACATGGTCCTCACTGGGGACCTGGCCTGCAACCCAGGCACGTGCCCCAACTGGGAATCGAACCGGGACCCTCTGGCTTCCAGCCTGCGCTCAATCCACTGAGTCACACCAGCCGGGCTATTTAAAAAATTTTTTTATTGTTCAGTTACAGTTGTCCCCATTTTCCCACCATGACTCTCCCCTGCCCTACCCCCGCCCCTATTTGTTTATTTATTTTTAGAGAGAGGGAAAGAGAGGGAGAGAAACTTCAGACAACTGGAGACTGAGCCTGCAACCCCAGCCTGAGCCCTGATGGGGAACGGAACCAGCGAGCCCTGGGTTTGACACCCAGCCCACGGAGCCCCACCAGCCAGGGCTGCCCTGCTCTCCCTTCATTTCCCTTGGGTCTTCCTTTTCACACTCACTCCCCGGGGGCAGCCCTGTGGTGTGTCAGGGGTTTCAGGAATAGGCACTTAGCACCTGGTTGCAAATGTGTGGTCCCTGTGGCCTCAGACGGTTTGACTCCTGTGTGCACAGCAGGCAGGTTGGTTGCTGTGACCTTGACCTTCAACTCCCTTGCAGAGGAAGTGTGTTGTCCATAGGCCAGAGGCTGCCAGCCTGACGCCCAAAACGTGAATGGAGGTCAAGTTTGAAACCTTTACGACTGGCCCCTAAACGAATCTCTCCTTAGGGATCCTGGTTAGGGTTCATATATTCTTTTAAAATTGGATTAGCCCTCATCAAATAACCTCACAGGAGATGGTCCTAGAAGCTCCTTGACTTCCTGCAGGTCCTGAAGCTCTTCTGGGATGCTGTGGACCAGAAAAGGTGAAGGAGTTTTGTAGCTTGGATCCCAAACCCCTGTTCTCTAGGGAGGGAAGTATTTCCAGTTGGTGTTGCTTTCTGCTTCTCCTTCTTTTACATTTTTTTTTAAGATTTTATTTTTATTTTTAGAGAGAGGGGAAGGGAGGGAGAAAGAGAGGGAGAGAAACAGCAACGTATGGTTGCCTCTCACATGGCCCTCACGGGGACCTGGCCCGCAACCCAGGCACGTGCCCCGACTGGGAATCGAATCCTTTTACATTTTTATTTATTAATTTTAGAGAGAGCAAGAAACATCAATTTGTTGTTCCACTTACTCATGCATTCATTGGTTGCTTCTTGTACGTGCCCTGACCGGGGACTGAACCCGCAACCTTGGTGTATTGGGACGATGTTCTAACCAACTGAGCTACCTGACCAGGGTGCTTTCTGCTTCTGTTTGACCCACAAGGGTGTTGAGGCTGCACTTGAGTGAGGAGGGATCTGTGTTCTTCTGTCTGCCATAAGCCATGCTCCTTGGTCTCATTGGTCTTCCTGAATAATCTCTGAGATTCTTTTTACATAAAAAAAAAAATAAAACAAACGAGAACAACAACCTGTTTGCATATCTCGGGGGAGTGGGTCACGGCTGTGGTTTGGGTTCTGGGCGCTGAGGTGGAGTCTGCTGGGCTCCGGCCCCTTCTGTCTGAAACGGGCTTCGGCGCCTGCTGTTGTAGTTTGCATAGGCTTCTGTCCCATGTTGTCAACCGAGCACATGTCCTTTCTCCCAGGGTTGGTGGTGTTTTCAAGTGAACATCCTCTTCTGCCATCTCTGGTGGGGGGCGGGGGGACGCCTCACTGCGGCTGTGCGGATTGTGGGTGTCGGAAGAGCACACGGTCCTACGGGAGGGCTGGGGAGTGCTCCCGTGGGGACGGGCCCAGCTCGGAGAGTCCCATCCCTCCTGGGTGTCAGCAGGGAGCCAGGCTTCTCCACGCAGCGCTCCTGCTAGGCAGTCACTGTTTCTGCCAGGCCGTGGGCAGAGGAATATTCTGGTGGTCGGTTGCCCCTCTCAGAGGGTCAACAAGCCTCCTCCAAGGAGGCAGCCTGTACCGACTAATGGACGGGCCATTTTTCTGAGTTTTCCTTGGAATTCGCTCCCCAGGCTGTTGGTTTTTCTCACGAGTCAGGATTTCCTTGAAGAGCTACGCCTGGCTCCGGTTTCCCCTCTGCCCTCCCCCAGGGCCTGGGTCAGCCTCGTGACCAGTCCTGTGATGTGTCTCTGGCCAGACTGGCCCACCTGGGCCACTCGGAGCCGGAGATCTGAGCTCCATTCCCAAGCGACCTCAGCCCGAGCTTCCTATGGTGCAAGGTGTGAATCCTCCTCGGGCAGGAAGCCGGGAGGGAACCTCAGCCTCCCCACCTTTGAAGTGGAGGAATAATACTCCCTTGGGGAGCGGCTAGAGGACCAAATGGAATGATGGAAAGGGCGGTGTGCACTGTCAGGCACAGCAGAGGTGCTAATACGGTCCCTCGCACTTCACATTAGTCAGGGCCTCGGGTTGCAAGCAACACGCCAAGTGAGTGACAGGCTGACTTGAGAGGGTGCAGTTGCAGAGGTATTTGGAAGGAGGCAGGGTGGCTCCGAGAAGCGCGTGGATTGGATGAGAGGGCACTGCCAGGTGCCCTGGGGAGGCAGGTGGCAGCAGCCCCCGGGTCAGCCTCTCCCGACTTGCTGCTGGACTAGGCAGCCCCAGCGGGCTCTGGTTCCCTGCGTTGTCTGCTCTGCCTTCAGATTCCAGAGGGGAGGGGATCTGGCTGGTCCTAGCCCTCCACGCTCAGTGGGGGATCCAGGTCCCATGCAGAAGGGGCGTGAACACAGGGCAGCTGGGTCCTGGCTGACCCGCTGCTCCTTCCTGGACGGGTGGCTCTGGTGGGGAGAAGGGGGGCTCCCCTCC
>PVJI01025372.1:0-20440 GCA_004026765.1 Micronycteris hirsuta | reverse complement strand
TTCTTTTGGATTGGTATTTCAGGGTTCTTAGGATATAATCCTAGCAGTGGAATTGATAGAGAGTTTGAAGAGAATATAAATCAATACATTTCTTTCAGCCATGATCAATTATAGAGAATATTAATTACTCTTGATATAAATCTTTGATTCATACTTTATAGTTACCCAAAGATACTACATGCTGAAACTGACAAAGCCAGTGTCTGAATAGATAAAAATACACATTGCTAAAGATAACTGATTATGCAAACTGAGGAGCAGTTTAATATTCAAAGTCAAAGATGATATAAGTAAATTTTTAATGTGAACTATTTAACTATAATATACTTTGAATTTTTTAGTAACAGCAGAAAAACTCTTTATTATATTTTATCTCTGCTTTTGTTTGTGCTTTTTAACCAACACCGTAGCTAACATTTAAATTATAATTTCAGG
Organism: Micronycteris hirsuta; assembly: GCA_004026765.1. Lineage (NCBI taxonomy): Eukaryota > Metazoa > Chordata > Mammalia > Chiroptera > Phyllostomidae > Micronycteris > Micronycteris hirsuta. Next base: position 20,005 of record PVJI01025372.1, on the reverse strand, counting down.
ATTAGTACATTGAAAAGGACACTAGAAACTGGGGAACTAGCCCTGGCTGGTGTAGCTCAGTGGATGGAGCACAGGCCAGTGAACCAAAGGGTCACTGGTTTGATTCCCAGTCAGTGCACATGCCTGGGTTGTGGGCCAGGTCCCCAAATGGGAGAAGTGTGAGAGGCAACCACACACTGATGTTTCTCTCCTTCTCTATCTCCTTCCCTTCCCCTCTCTCTAAAAAATAAATAAACAAAATCTTAAAAAAATTGGGGAACTAAGGAGGCTATCCTGGAAATTAAAATTTGCCAGATTATATTTTGCAAACATTAGCTCTATGAGAAGTTTGAGGGGGAAAAGAGAGTTCATGTGTGGCATGACATGAATTTAAAATATTGGTTTGGCCAAACGGTCCATTTAGTTTTTTCCATAAAATGAAAGACGCATTTCATTTTCACCAGTAACTTTATTGGTTTGGATATTTTGAGTATGTCGGCTACCTCCTGTGTGTAGACCATTGATTGTTCTCAGTTTAAGTCTTGACTTCATTGCTATTTATTTCAACTGGTCTGTTCGACAATGGAGCATCATCCAGTGAGAAATCCCTAGCATGAAACTTCACAAAACACTTTTGACATGTTCGATCAGGCATAGTACCTTCTCCATACACTGCACAAATATATATATATTTGCATTTCAGTTGTGTTTCCTTTTAGGATTTTATTTATTTATTTTTAGATGGAGAGGAAGGGTGGGAGAAAAAGAGGGAGAGAAACATCAGTGTGTGGTTGCCTCTCATGTGCCACCCACTAGGAACCTAGCCCGCAGCCCAGGCATATGCCCTATACTGGGAATCGAATCAGTGACCCTTTAGTTTGCAGGCAGCGCTTAGTCCACTGAACCACACCATCCAGGGCTCAGTTGTGTTTTTACGTTACTTGAAATAATAAAGCATAATATGCCAAAAGTGTCGCTTATTTTCTTCCATCTTCAATATTAAAATAACTACACAGAAATTCACCAATTTTGATAACTTTTTTAAAAAACACACCAATATGATAGCTGTCACAACACAATCTAACAAACTTGTTTTAAATGAAATTAAAGACAAGTGCTATTAGAGCCATCTTACGGAAAAAAGCAAACGAACTTTTTGGCCAACTCAATATAAACACTCCTATTTCAGCCTAATGCATAATTCCCTTCTTTTCAAAATGTTGTTTTTATCTCTGCAGAGCACATTCTTTTAGAAGCAGAAGCCACAGAGGTGTGTGTGTGTGTAGTACATGGACACAATAACAAACTAACTTGTAGAGAAGAGCTTAGAGAAAAGCAGTAGACAATTGCCTCATTCATGCATGTTACCAGAGACAAGCTTTTCAAATTACTTAGTGGTGAAGCAAATGGAATGCAAGGGTAAATTTCCTATCTGTAGTTCCAACCATATGATCTGTAGGCTTCTCAAAATACAATATTCTTGTTATGAAAATCACTTGGATTTTCTCTTCTACATTCCATTAGTTGCTTAAACTTTGCCATATTTTCATTAGCTTTATATTAGACTATACCTTTCTAATACAGTTATCTGGAAGTTTAAATTATCTCTTTAAAAATATACGTAACAAAAAATTTACCACGTTAACCATTTTAAGTGCACAGTTCGGTGGTATCAAGTATATACACGTTGTCGTGCTGCTGTGCCAGCACACCATCCACATTAATCTCTGCATCTTGCAAAACTTGAAATCTCCCTGTTAAACAATAACCTGCAACCCCTGGCAAACACTCTTTCACTTACTTTCTTTATGAACTTGACGACTGTCAGTACCTAATGGAAGTGGAATTGTACAAATCTCCTTTTTTCTTGAGTGGTTACTATTTTATCCACAACGTAAATCGCAATGTTTGTTGTTAACCTGGAAACCTCTTTTGGGGAGCTTCGTTGGCCTCTTTTTTCTTTCCTTCGTTCTCCTCTAGGACTGATGTATTTATTAGTCTGGACGTTCATTTTATTGAAGTGGTGGCAGGACTTTATATTTCAAAAAGTGTCTTCATTTTTCTCCTACATTCTCTTATTTTGCTTCATTGTCTTCTAATGTCCAATTTTGGTGAGGCAAATATAGTCCGATGGTATTTGTAAATGTCTTCCTTTGTAGGTGACTCTCGCCTTCCTTTCTGTGGAAACACTTAAGATTTTGTTTTTATGCTCAATGTTCTGCAACTTTACAATGATACATCAATGGCTGAATATTTTTATCAATTTCTGTACTCAGGACATTTACATTTTTAGAGTCCTTTTACATTTAAGGGATCCTGTCCTTTTCCGGGCATCTAGAATTTATTGCATAATCTCCTCTCAGTATTTTCCTTTTTTTATTTTTATTTTTTATGTTGTTACAGTTCCCACTTTTTCTCCCTTTCCCCACCCCCACCCAGCCCCACTGGAAACTCTGGATTTTTGAATGACCAGGTGGCTTAAAAAAAAAAACTTTATCTTTCTATCATATTATCTCTCTCTATATATGTTCAGTCCTTTTGCTCTATATTCTGTGAGGTTTGTTGTTTTTTTTTTTTTTTTTGCTTCGGTTATTTTTCCTGTCCCATTGAATTTTCTATATCAACAGTTATGTGCTCTTAGAATACATTCTTGTTCTCTGTTCTTTCTTTTATTGAGGAAATATTATTATAAATGTATTTTAGCATATCATTTATTTAAAGTCTATTTTTTCCCTAATCAATCTTTTCCCACTAGTGTCAGTTTTTAAATTTTATTTTGGTCTTGGTGTTTCATGCTGCTAGCTCTTCTCATATGCCAAGAGATCTTTGGTATTCATTCATGTTTTAAAAAAGACTAAGTATTTGGGTGCCCTTTGGGCACATTGATATAAATGGTACTATTCTCTTTTCTCTTTTAACAGCAATTCTGATTTGCAACTCTGTCTTATTTGGCAAAGGCAGGGATATATTGAATAGTGGGCCTTGGTTTAGGATGAATAAGTAAAGCACCTGATTTCCTTCCCACTATAATACTTCATCCTCATTTCCATGTGTTTTTTTTTTTTTTCCCTCTTAAATGCTAACAGGAAGGGTAATAGCCAGGAGAACGTTGCGTCTTAAAATGCTTAGTCTTCAAGGAGCAGTACTAAAGAGCCACAGAAACAATATATTAATTAAATTTACCTATTTGTGCTTAAAAAGAAAAACTCATCCCTAGCTGGTGTGGCTCAGTGGACTGAGGGCTGGCCTGTGAACCAAAGGGTTGCCGGTTTGATTCCCAGTCAGGGTACATGTCTGGGTTGCAGACCAGGTCCCTGTTAGGGGGTGCTCAGGAGGCCATCACACATTGATGTTTCTCTCCCTCTCTTTCTGCATTCCTTCCTCTCTCTAAAAATAAATAAATAAAATCTTTTTAAAAAAAATTTAAAAAAGAAAAACCTTAAAGAACAACAAGTATAAATAAGTTCCTTATCTTGATAGAGATTATAAACCAAAAATTTGACTAAACACTATGAACACTATGCCTAAAGAGAGGAAGGCAAGGATGTGCACTGTTACACAGTTGTTTCAACAAAGTAGGTGGTTCACACCAATACCTAAGAATAGAGTACCGAAGAACACAGAAGAAATGGAAGGATTGAAAGTAAAGAGAAAAAACTACCTATAATTGCAGCATAACATTATAATATTTTATATTATATGTAAATTTTATATTATATGCTTTATGGAATAACATAGCAAAAGTATTTTATAATATAGCATAGTATAGCAAAATAACATTTTAAAATGCAGAACTACCACTAGAACTAATAAGAAAATTCAGCACACTTGCTAGATATAAGAATGACATATGTAATGCCAGTGGTGATCATGTATAAAAAAAAAAGAAAACAACTAAAAATAAGTACAACTCCCAAAAGGAATTAACTAAGTTTCAAGAATTAAGTAAGAAGACTAAAGTTTTCTATAAAGTAAATTTGTAAATTGTAATAATGCTGTGAATAAATAAGGAGCTACCATATTTTGCTGTGTATAATGTGCAACCATGTTTTTGTGCACATCATACATGGGATTATTATGCCCATTATTATATCCATGGTATGTAATTATTATACCCATATATAATACACATCCTTATTTTTTCCTCAAAAATTTTGGCAAAAAGTGTACATAATGCACAGCAAAATATGGTAATTCAAGGCTCTCGAATGGGATGACTTCATTTAATAAAGATATCAATTTTTCCTATTTTAATTTATAAATGCAATCCTACTGAGCATCCTAGTTAGAGTTTTTGAAGAAATTGATGAACACACTAAAATTTATGTATAAGTAAAGTTATATGAAAACTGAAAAAAAGGAAGGGAATGAAAATTCCCATACCATTTATTAAGACATATTACAGAACTATAATAAAAACATTGTGGGTTTTGGCACAAAAATAAGACAAATGAATAATGAAACAAAGAAAATAGCTTAGAGACAGGTCCATGCATGTATGAAGACAATTTATCATAAATATGTCACTACAAATCAATGGCTAAAGAAAAAATTTAGTAGCGCACATTGGGAAAATGAATACACTAACTAAAGAAAAATAAGATTAGATCCTAATAAAATACCACAGATAATTTTGGAATTCTGATGGGTTAAAGACCTAAAAAAAGGTAAAACTACAGAGCTAAAGGAGAAAATACTGGAGAATAACATTGCAACCTAAAAAGTAGAGAAATATTTCTTAATGAAATTTCAAAAGTAAGAGCTATAGGCAAAAAAATTTGTATGAGTTTGATTATATCAAAACTGAGGAATTCAGTTCAACATTGGGCACCCTAGACAAAGTTAAGTAGATGATAAAAGGAAGAAGATATCTGCATATTAAAAACTGTCAGAAATCCAACTCTGGTCTAAACAAGGAATTCATAAACTCAAGAAGAACGAAACTAGAAACCCAAAGAGAAAATGGCAAAGCATATGAAAGTATTATATAATCTCTATTGACTATTTCTTACTTTATTGTTTCCCATAGAAATTTAACTTGCTCCAGAAAGACTCATGTTCCTGCTTCTTAAAACTATGTATTTTTATGTTAATACTATTAAGAGTATAGAATGCATGTTAATGTTTTAAAACCTCAGGTAGTAACAGTTACTGTTAACTGCCCTGGAAAGTCTGGGGATTATGCAACAAACATGTGGGACTCTGCCTTCAGTGATGAAGTTCTCTAGAAAGACTCATTGGAGTTACAATTACCAAGTCATTTTAAAGGAAAGGATAAATGCATTTTACAAAGCAAATTGGCATGGGAAATAATGTAGCATCAGGTTTCATCAATGTGTAGATCTCACCATTTCCCCTCCAGGTTTAAACAAATATTACATGAAGGAGGACTCTTGTGAAATGTTATGTTTTGAAATAGATTTCATTAATGCTTTCTAGTGATAATTTATTTCTTCCTTTATGCACAAGTCTCTTCTCATACTAATAATGGATAGCTTATTTGCATATAGATAGATTTCAGTATTTGCTGAAGCAGAAAGAAAATATGTTTCTTCCTTTTTTTTTTCTTTTTGTTTTTGTCTTCCCTACTGGACATTGTTAAACAGGAAAAAACGAAAGAAGAAGAAGAAGAAGAAAGAAGCAGGAAGAGAAGGAGAAAAAGGAGAGGAGGGGGAGAGAGAGAGTAGAGGGGAGGGAACGGAGAAGAGAGGGGGATACTGCAAGAATTAGCAATCAGGATTTATAATAATTTTATTTGGTGTTTTTATCAGTATACTTTATGTTAAAGGTTTTGAGGTGCATTAAAATAATTGAAAATGCACAGTTTGCTCAGTGATGCTTTTTTGGTATACCTATGGTTCAAACAAAACAACACAACAAAGCAGCTTGAATTGGTTATTGAAATGTTTGCCATTACCCTCTGGGTATATTTTCTTAATTAGTTTTTACTGTTTCTGATAAGGTAGCATGTTCTGTTTTAGAGAAGGTAAAGGTCATTTTTGTGACTATATTGCTTAATTAAATAAATCCTTTATTTGGGGGGATATAAAAAGTCACATGCTTAGATGGAAAAAGATTTTGTTCTTTCAGTTAAAAATACACAAATACTAATATTTCAGTTATCATATGCTTAAAAGCACCAAATCTCTAAAAAATTTATTCTAGAACATATATCTTTCCCAAATATGTCTTATATTAAAAAGGCTTTTTAAGACTACTTTCCTTTCCACTGACAATGGTAATTAGTAAAGAATAATTAACTCAATGTTTTTAAAAGATATCCATTTGATATTTGCTTTTTTGACTTGTAGTATTTCAAATAGGATATGTACCTGTATCATTGTTCTTTAAGTGAATAGGAGGCACCATCTTATGGTACTCAGTATTTTTCAGTAATTCCTTCAGGAAATTAAGAAAACAGCTGCTTTCTGGTAGGTATGATGTCTGTTGGTAAGTGTGTCTTTCTGACCAGCAGAGGTCACTCAGTGTGAAGTAAATAAAGACTTCTGCTTTCAAAAAGGACAGGGAACATGATCATTGTATTTGAGCAATTCTATTTTATTTGAATTCTGTTGCTTGCATAAATATTTTCACCTGTGGTTACGCATGCTTGCCTGGGCGAGGGAGACAGTTTCTTGGCGCCCAAAGACCTTTCCAAACGTGGAGCCAAAAACATTCTAAAAGAAGTGGTAAAAACTGTATTTAAATCTATGTATTTTTGAGTATTATGCAGATCTTTCCCACTAGTTAAAAAAAAAATGACCGAGAAAATTGTCCCTCATAGCACATGACACATTGCATCCTGCCACAGAGAGGCAGTCTTCACTAAAAGATGGGAGTCAAAGCTATTTGGTTTCCAGGAAAATAACATTTAACCCTGTATTTTTAAAACAATATTGTTTATAACAGGTTTAGAAAACAGTAGTATTTGGCAGTTTTGACAACTAGCAGTGTGTAAATATGGAGATTTGAAGACAACTTGATTTTTTGGATTGTGACATGTTTGTTTTCCTTAAAAATTCATGTGCATATACATTTAAAAGTAAAACCAAAATTACACTCACTTTTGGTATGCTAATGAATTAATAATCCAGGAACAAAATCCTCTAAATTGATCATATGGACCTCGGTTTATTCCATCTCTTAGACCTAATTGACCTGTTAGGGAAATGTCACATCCAGGTAAAAGCATAACATTTTCACTTAATTAACATCATACTTCTTTGGCAAATTCAATGTTTTTGGAAGGTGCAAGAGACACCTAAAGAAGATGTAAAAGGCAGTGTGAAATAGTTTAAGCCACGGAGCCAGTCGCAGGTCACGTGTTAATTCATTCTCCTATAAAATTTAAACTTTATTTTTCCTTCTGTCCCCTCAGGAATTGAAAGTGATTGAATAATTTGGTCCTTACTTATATGACTTTGTGTAAGTTGCTTGGCCATTTTAATCCTTTTTGTAAAGGAGAAAGCTAAAACTTAACAAGGTTTAGAGAATTTATGAAGGTTAGATGGCTAGAAAGCTTGGACCTGAACTTAGGTTCAAGGTTTATTTTGGAAAATAATAGACTAAAATGAAATAGAGATGATAATATACTTATACTTCAAAGACTTGCAACTACCATGATCATAACGGAGGTTTTGCACATTTGGCCCCAAACTGGAATAGTGTGACATGTCGAGGACACTGTTCACGTTTTAAAGGACAGGCGCTCAAAAGTTAGTTTCTTTTCTATCTTAATAATGCATCTCCTGCTAATCTCTTTTCTCTCAGGCTACAATTGTTCTATTCTCATTTATAAACATTTTTGTAATTTCTAAAAGTTATTTTCTCATTGTAAATAGAAATATGAATTCAAGGTATTCATTGTTCCATAAACAGTTACTGAAAAAGAAAGTATACTGAGAAGAGAATGGATAAAAAGATTAGTCACAGGAGTAGTTCTACTGGACTCCTAAATAGACTCTTCCTTTCTTGGTTTGCTTCAGTTTAGCTGAACAGGATTGATTGAAGCTTTATAATAGGCACAGAGACACGAGAGATTCAGATGTCTTCTGAAGGAAATGATAGTCTCATCCATTATTTAAGAAGGCAAATACTCTGGATTACTACTTCCTGAGATTATTTGAGCAAGAAATTATTTAATGTTAAAGTATAGTGTTTGAGAATAGCTACATACTAAATTGTTGTAGTTTAGAGCTCTAAAGCAGTGGGTTTTGTTAAAAATTGTTTTCTTCACGTCACTTTCAGAGAATGTGATTCATTTTTCTGGTATGAATCCAAGGAGTCTTCATTCTAACATTAATCTGGGTTATTCTGCTGCCTGTGATCCACGAACTACACTTAGAAAAAGAATAGTTAAAAAATACATAGTGCTAAATATATCTTTTTTGTTTTTCAGTCTTGATATTTCAAACCATAGAACAAGTTCAGCCAGAGGCCAGTGTAGAAACACATCCAAAGCCATGAAAGATCTGTGAACAGGCCTTGTGGGTCATGGGTATTAAGCCAGAAGAAGAAACCCTTAACTACTTGGAAACAAATATTATTAATATAAACAAAGAAAGATCCCAATGAATTCTCATAGCAGCCTGCTATTATTTCACGCAGGTATGGGAACAGGGCTAGGCATATTTTATATTACATGATTTCAGGAACAGAGTGTACAGAGAACATTGTTAAAGAAAAAATCTCATTTTGATTTCAATCTTTGTATGTTGCTGAAAATGAACAAGAAGCTTTCTGAAATATTCAGTGGTTAACCTAATAGTTTTTGTTTAATTTCTAATGAATGTAAACAAAACATTTGTGCATCAAAGCATAAAACCCCTTTCTATCATTCATTTAACCTATAAAATATTTGTTTTAAGATGCCGGATTTATTCGTTTAAGTCACAAATGAAAGCATTAGCCTTTGTTTAATTGAGTTATATCACTAGGTAAATCACACAGACTCTTCCTTCAGAAAACTCTAAACTCTGTGAGCCCAGCTTTATGGTAGCAAACATAGTCAAAGAAAGCTTCAAATAAAAACATTTTTAGGAGCCTAATCATTTTCAGCAAGTTGCAAAAATGGCAAGTAGTCACAATTAAAGTGGTAAAAATTAGCCATTTAAACGTTTTGTATTAAATCATAGCATTTATGATAGAGCTTTCCTAAATACCTTAGTTTGATTGGTAGTAATAAAATGTTTTAGTTATTTTTAAAAGAGTTGATATTTATATTGAAAGAACTCTACCTAACATGCTCTATGACATACGTTTTACAAAGACATATAGCATTATACTGATTTTTAGATATAATAATAGTTACAGAAATAAGTGCCAGTGTTAAGAGGGAATATCTTACTAAATCAGTCCTAATTAATTGTTAAAATAATGATGGTGACCTAAGAGGAAGGACTTCTAATATATGTTGAGACTTAGCCTACTATTTTGCTTAGATAATTTTCTTGGCATTCTGGCTCCAAACTTTAAATAGGAACAGTGGAATACAAATCCTAAAATTCAGTTGAGAAAGAAAAATTTGCTGCTAATCATGTCAGGACAATTGTAAGATATTTATTTACCTTGGAGAACATTTTTTAATTTATTGATTATTTGATAATTTTGTTCATTGATCAATAAAAATCGCTCATATGTTATACATATTTATTATGTACTACCCACTGAAAGTAGTGTTAGATGAAAGGTGATCATCCTTCCTCCAAGTTGTTCCTCTAATTCATACAGAAAGTATGCTAGACTACATTTACAAGACTGGTGGAAGTCATTCAAATTTGCTCAATGTTCTTCTTTTATCAGAAAGTGATTGTTTTATAGGAGCAGTTCAAGGACTTTATTTGATAGAGCTTATGGATGCACATCTTGTAGCATGTACTCAGAGTTACACAGGTAAACATACATTGCTGTCTGAAGATATATTTCAGTCACACCAAATTCATGGAATTTTGTATTTTTATGTCATGAGAAAGACAGCTCTACAGCTCAATCAATGCTAGGACACGTGTTTTAACAGGAGGATGATTCAGGTAGACTCCAGTAGAAGTATTTCTCAGGCTACTTAGGCTGGGGTGCTTATAATAGTCCATTGCTTAGGAACTGTGTTTGTACAACGTAAGTACTAAGTATTCATCCTTAAGTATTTAAGATATTGTTTCTTAAGACATGTAATACTCATTTTGTTTTTGAATGGAGAAGTTAACAGGATGGTAAAACATACATGGAAATTTTAGTTAAAAATCTATGCATTGGTGGGATTCTGCTTTTTCTCATCAACTACACAAAATGTAATAGCCTATGCAGTTCTCTGGTCATAACCTGAAGTGCCATTTAATCCAATCAAAGTCTTAGAAGCAGGAGAAAAGTGTTAAATCTAAATATAACCTCGCCATTGATGATAATATTTCCTTGTGCACTAATCTTTTGTCTTTGCTATTACATTATTTACAGAGCTGAAGAATAAAATAAGTGTGAGAAAATGCATTCCATAAAAATCTAAAGTCTCTAAATGATAAGACATAGAATCCATTTTAATGAACAACTTCATAGATCCCTTTTAATTTCTAAAGATATGTTCACATATGGGATATTTACAGTAGCTTTTTAGTAGCTTTCTGTCACTGTTGCATGAAAAAAGGAATGAGTATTCATAAGCAAAATTGACTATATGATTTATAAATTTCAGCTCATTATGAAGACAACCATATTTTAATCTGAGATTTTGCAGCTTTATTTATAGAAATAGTTATTTCTGAGTCCATTCTAATGTACCAAAATGAATTTTATTTTGAATTACTCATTGTTCCTGTTCTTTCCCATTTTTGCCCTGTAGCGTTGGTTGACATTTCATAGAGAGTGAGCTGGCATAGGAATGGAAAATATGTAATTATAAGAATTACCTGCTCTTGAATTTTCCATTATATAGTAGCCACGATTCAAGCAGACTTTTCATAGGTGTTTGATTTGGAATGAGAAGTTTTGTTCTTCCATGACCAGTGATTAAAATATGGCATTTTGGTAAATAAAAAGAAGATCATTTCTGCACAATCCAGAGGTAAATCAGAGCTGCTGAAACAATGCAAATCTCTGACCTGTGTCATATAAGCAGTAACATATGTAATTGGAAATATATCTTTAAAATAAGAGCATTAAATCTTTTTTTGAATGCCTTATAGCTTAAAGCAGGCTAAGTGTTAAAATATAGCAAGATTCATATTTTGCTTCACTTAATGCTTCTTAAAGGAATTCCAATAAAAGGGAATTCAGTACAACTGCATGTGAATATTTTCTTTTTTTAATGAGTTATAATCATAATCATGAATGTAAATATTTATTAGTTGCTGTAGCATGGTAGTAAAGGAAGGTGATAGAATATATCACTTTGTAATTGAAAATGAAACTTACCATTACAAGAGTATTTGGATAATAGCCTTACCTGTTGTATTAACCTTAATAAATGTGTATGGTTAAAGTTGCAATTTTCAATAAATTGACTGTGGAATTATGCACTCAGTGCTTGATTATAATTTGTGTTTTTCTTTGAATACTGAAATAAAACTGGTATATTTCCCCACTCATATTTTAGTTTTTGTATTTAAGTCCATCTGTAAAGATATTTTGTATGCAGAAGTACATTATTTCTCTGCACTATAAATTATAAATTGTATTATTCCAAAGTCATGCATGGTCTTGTTTTACAGTATGGTGGCATTTGTTACAATTTTTTACTTGTCACTTACTAGGTCAAAACACATTAGCTTCTGTTATTCAATCTGGGCTGCTATAACGAAATACCAAAGACTTGTAGCTTAAACAATAGAAATTTACTTTTCACATTTCTGGAGTCTGCATGTCAACATGTCCAAGGTGCTGAACTATTTGATTCCTAATGAGGACCCTTTTCCTAGTTTGCAGATAGACATCTTGCTCTGTCCTCACACAGTGAAGAGACAAGAGAGAGAAAATATAAATTCTCATGTGTCTTCTTATAAGGGCATTGATGCCATCATGAGGGCCCCACCCTTGAAACTACCAGGTGCCACCGCCTACTGCCATCACACTGGGAGTTGGGGTTTGAACACATACATTTCGGGAGGACACAAACATTCAGTCTGTAGCAGCTTCCTTTAAGGCCTTTATAACTTTAGGTATCTATCCTATTAATTGAATTGGTATTAGAATGATTAAACTAGAGCCAAATGGCATCTTTAATTTTAATTTTGAAATGTCCTATGTGAATGAAGCTAAAGCATTAAAATATTAGGTGAACATATTAATTCTAAAATATTTTATATTTTAAAAACTCAATTTTCTTCGAAGTGGTTGGTTTGAATTGTGTGTTTACTAAGGGCATTAATTTTGTATTCTTTTAATACCTTTATATTTACTATTTCACTATTTATATACATTGTCAATATTCTATGCTAAAAGATTTTATTTCCTCTTCCTAGATAGTATCTCTTTAATGCCCTCTGATACAGTTTTATTTTTCACCACTCTTCTAAAGTTACATTCTATAGTGACACCTCGTGATTTCACTGTAAGTCTCCTCTTGGAATATTTGCTATGGCAGACCCCTAGCACTCTTGAAATACAAGGCTTAGGATGCGACAGACATTAAATTGGTACACATGTAAGTGGAGAAAAAATAACTTCTCCCTATTTTCTTTTTATGGTGTTGTACAAGCCAGATTCCATTTACTGAACCATTGCTTTCCTTGACTCTTCTCTTCCCTCTCTGTATGCAAGCCCCAAGTTCCAGTCCTCAGTTATTCAGTTTTCTCTCTCCATCCACGTCAATTTAGAGAAACCTCAACTATTTCCTCTGCATGCATAACACCATGATTTTTCTCCAGACCATCTTTCTCATGAGCTTATTACATATCTACAATTGTCCTCTGGAGATTTCTATTTGGATATCCTGTCAACTTTTCCAACATTAGTTGTTGGAATGCATGGTGTTTCTCTCCTATTGTATATGGACCTTCTATGTTTCCTAATTTCTGTCATGGTATTATCTTTTCCATAACCATTATTTACTTTTATCCTCTTCCAATCACCATACATACTGCATAAGTGTTGCATATCTTAGAAAAATATTTTGAATTGTTCTTTCTGTCCGTTATCAATGTTACTAAACCCACTTGTTAGGGTCCCTGAAACACAGTATGTTCAAATCATCCCATCCTATAAATTACAGCTAATGTTTGTTTTTTAAACTCTCTCTCTCTTCACGAGTCTCGTTGAGTCTAAAAGCTTCAAGAGTTCTACACTGACTATGGGACTGGTTTTCAAAATATGTTTTTAAATTACTAGACAACTTTGTTTAAATAAAATCTTACATGAGACCCACATAAATAAAACAGTAAATCTAGAGTTGCTCACATTATCTTTGTAGAAAATATTTGGTTATAGCTATAAAATACATTTATTTAAAAATGTGCCATAAGCTTCTGTTTTTAAAAACTCAATTTTATACCTTAGTTTTGGATTCTGACTTAAAACCTGCCACTAAATGCAACTGTATCATTGATGTACATCAACTCAGTTTGTGAGATAGTATTTCATATCCTTTGTGAAATGTGACTTAAACTTTTCTTGTAGAAATCAGTTTTGCACTTCGATTGTAAAGGTCACGGCACATTACTTAAAACCCCAAAGTGAGTACTTAAAAGCTACCTGTCATTTGCCATTCCATAAAAAGGTCTTTGACTCTCCGTGGACTACAGTCTTACTTTAATTTCCCCCTTTCCTGTTTGCTTACAGAGTTTCTGATATTCCTCTGAACTTCCTCACTTAATAAGTTTTGGAAGACTGTGAAGGAGCGCCCTGGAAATTCTGTTTTCAGCCGGTTGTACTGGGTCTTGAGATGGCTGTCAGAAGTATGATCTGCTCTATGACGTGCTGAGGGGATCCCAGGTTACTTGTGTTACTAGTTATTATATTGAAATATAGATGAATCTCTGGATCTTAAGGACTAGTTTCAACCTAGAAAGATTGTCTTTGTGATTATATATTATGAATCATTTTCATGGCATTTATAAACCCTTTAAAAGAAGCGAAGTATGCATTGTTCGCTCATGCATTTGTACATTTTTCTGTGGATACTTTTCATAATATACTCCAAGGGAACCGTAACAACTCCCCACAAATAAAATTTAAGAATCACTGCTTTTTACCAAAAGAATAACTTTATCTACTAATAATTCAGAGAAAGAGAAAAGAATTATAATTTCTACCTTACCTGAGGTTGTGTTATCAAGAAAAAAACTAAGCTCTGCCCAAGCTAACCGTCATACCTAAAACCTCTTCAGATATCAGCCAGCCAACACTTTCCTATGTATATCAGGGGTCCCCATCCCCTGGGCCATGGACTAGTGTCAGTCTGTGGCCTGATAGGAACTGGGCTGCACAGCAGGAGGTGAGCAGCAAGCAAGCAAAGCTTTATCTGTATTTATAGCCACTCCCTATTGCTCACATTATCACCTGAGCTCTGCCTCCTGTCACATCAGCTGTGGCATTAAATTCTCATAGGAGTGTGAACTCTGCTGTGAACTGCGCATGCGAGGGATCTAGACTGCACACTCCTCAAAAATCGAACGCCTGATGATCTGAGGTGGAGCTGAAGCGGTGATGCTAGTGCTGGGGAGCGGCTGCAAATACAGATTATCATTAGCAGAGAGGTCTGACTGCACAGAGACCATAATAAATCAGGTGCTTGCAGACTCATATCAAAACCCTACCAGTGAGTGGCAAGTGACAGTTAAGCTGCATCTGGTGGCAGGCTTACAGTGGCAAGTGAGTTGATGTACTTCAATTGTACAGCTGCATCTTGTGGCAGGTTTTAAGTCAGAACCCAACAGTTATTTTAGTCCACATGTCGCCCGCCCATTATTTTATTTACCACTTCCACCCACACCTCTTTCCCACACTACGCACTTGTCTCGGTCATAGTTTTGGTAAGCCCATGTACTGACCCTAGCCCAAATGAGGAAAAAAAACAAATGTCACTGGCTCCCACTGATTCTGCATTAGGGTAAGTTGTATAATTATTTCATTATATATTACAATTTAATAATAATAGGAATAAAGTGCATAATAAGTGTAATGTACTTGAATCATCCCCAGACCTTCCCACCCATAAGTCCATGGAAAAATTTTCTTCCATGAAACTGGTCTCTGGTGTCAAAAAGGTTGTGGACTGCTGCTATATATGTATGTTTGATTTAACACAGAACCTATGTTTTAAACTGGGATAGTTACATGTGACACTTTACATAGCCAATGGAGAAATCAGCTCAAAAAGATGGGTGAAATATAGCACTTTTGCAATGGCATTGGGTGATAACTTGAATATTACAATATCAAATATAGGGATAAAGGAAAGGGACCAGGTTTATATCTATTTAACCTGTTTCTTTTTTAAATTTAAAATAATGTTATTTTAATGGGTTACATTGAAATCTGTTATTTTTTGTTTCAATATGCTAAAAACGTGTCTGAGCCATCACTGTTTTTACTACCAAAAAGTACTTTTACCTAAGACATAATTTAAGTTTGAGCTGGAAAGGCATGAAAAAATCTTACCCAAATGAAAATTATGTGTTTTTCTACTCTGTTCTGATTGCATCTTAGAGGTTTCATTATTTGTTTAGAATAATAGTTGAACATACACTTTTTGATAAATAACCATGTTTGTAGCCAAAGAAAGGAAGAATATTTTATAAACAATTACCAGATTCTTATCTCTGGTTATAATAACATATTTTCTTTTTTATCTTCTTCTGAACTATAAACTTTGGTTTACCAGGTCATAGCCTCTAGTTTATAAGTTGAGGTCGTTGGATTAAAATCATTAGAGGAGATTCAGTAATAATAAAGGTAGCAAGGAAAATAGGCTTTATTTGGCATTCACAGCAGTAAAATCAATAGAATTATCAATTATTTTCTTATCCAAGAAAGTCAGAGATGATTCTCCTTGACGATCAAAAAAACTGTTTAATGGCAAGGATCAGAATGTACTTCCTATGACCCACCCCTTCTCCTGATACCATCAGGTTCCAAGGATAATGCTTCTCAGTGTCTAGTGAGCTTCTCCTGTTACCCTTAACTGTGCGAGTGCGTTCTGACTGGATGTTGACACGTAGTGCAGTGATGTTTCATCCTCACTCATTCTCTCATTGATGTTGACCTTGACATTCCTGAGGCAATTGACACTGACCTACTTATGTTCATGCTCAATAGTTCTACTCTTGAAGAGAAGGTATGGCTACAAAAGAATATATCCTTTCATTCACAGCTTTTTAGATTCCCAAATTATATTATTTGCCTTGATCTTTTTTTCTTAGTAACTTTCTCTTTTTAGATCTAGAAGTGGGGAGAAATAACTATTAATGGGATCATATAAATTAATAGCTACACGTATAAACGAATGCCATGAGAGTTGCTTAAACAAACTAGGGTGCCCTAAACTCTTCCTTCACAGTGAGCTTTCTGCTCACTGGGTATTTGATGGAGAGAAAACACTAATTTAATAGTGTTTCCCTCCACATTGGTTAAAAGTGTCAGACCTCGGAGAAGACCATCTATATAAGTTTGTATAATTGTTACACTTCAAAAATGGTCTTTGTTTTTTATGTAAATAGGACTATCTATTGACTACTCTCGGTGGCCTTAGATTAGTCCTGACTTTCCCAAATGGATTCATATTTTTGCACTGAGGATTAGATTAGGCCACCTTCGGGCTTTTTCCTGTGTCAGATATTTTAAAATTTCATAAGATAGTCCATTTTGTGTCTTGAAAAATAGTATTTTTTTTTCATAATCGACTCATATGTAGCTCAAACCTAGTTATTATGAGTCTAAAATATATCTGAGTAGCTGTTGTCAGTGAAATGTAAAAAAAAATCAATTATTCTAATATAGTGGGGAAAAGGTAATGATATTCACCTTGTAAAAGTAGTGTTACTTTTGTATTCCTAATTATTGGAAACTATATTTTAAGTGTTGGCCTAGAAAAAGTATCATTGCTTCAATGACTGCTATATTGATTTTAGTATTGTTAAAGTGTAAAATTAGTTTTAAGCTCTCCCAAGCACTAAAATATTAGTGAGGATTTTAGGAAAATATTTCCAATTATAAGATAAATGAAAAATACCATATGGGTATTATTTTATGCAATATATATAAAATTACGGAGAGAGAAGATATACATGGTTTTGGGGTTTTCTACCCATGTGAAATTTTCACGTGTCAAAATTGACAATCTGAATTTTCTTTGTAACTTACTTTCATGAAAACTGAGGAATTCCCAAGTAAGGGTCTTCTTGAGAAGCTTGTGTCTTAAATGGGTTAAATGATGAAAACCTAAACACAGTTCTCAAAGGTTATTTTGTTAAATATTATAAATGCTAGTGTTCCAAATATTTCTACAATTAAATTTTACTGTCATTTTATGTCTGTTATTGTGCCCCTGTACTATGGTTATATTTTAATTTTTTTTTTACCAGAAGGATAAATGTCTTCCTAAACTTTTCTAGCAAATGCACTATTTAATATTCATATAAGCCATCTATCTACTTTCCTATTTGAAAGTTACTAATTGTTTTCATATATAAAATATCATTTATTGCAAGTACTGCAACCATTATCAATTATTGCCACATTTTCTCCTTGCAATAATAAACATTTACACTAGAGAGAGGGAGGAGTAAATCTCCTAAGTGTACTTTTCATATCTGAACAACGATGTTAAATAGGACATTTTTCTATGTGTAATGCACACTGCTTTATATTTTATTAAAATATTTATCAGTTTCTTGATGACAAACAGAAGATGGGAATATGGCTTTTCATGAATACAAAGAATTTAATGTCATCTATTTTAAAAGCTCAGATGCTTTCATCTCAATCTTACATTACATCTTTGTAGTGCCCAAAAGGTTGACTGGAAAAGTGAAACCAGAATCAGATATCACATTCAGTTGTGTGTAAAGCTGTTAATTCAGCTTCTTTGAGAGAAAGTAGAGCTCAGGGCTGCATGAATAAGCAGCCAAGCTTTAAAATTAGTTTTTATTTCTGTAGTAAAAATAGATGAATTGATAAGACCAGTGATTTATTTTTTATCAATCTCTAAATATAATGTTATTACATCTTTCTGATCTCTGTCCAGAGTGAAAGACTGTAAGTTACAGTTTCTGCAGTATAATAGTTAATAATTATTTGTTGAACTAGTAAATGTGATGTCAGTTTATTCTGTAATAGTAAATCCTATTTTTCTTCATTATTCTGTAAGAATATTACTATTTTCATTTTCATATTTAGTCATTTTAGTTAACTGCTGAAAGATCAGAGACATATGCAGCCTTCATTCTTAAATAATCCGATACCTGTTAGCTATAAATAAGACCTTATCTTATGAAAAACCTTGACATCATTTTAAGTTTAAAGAAACTCTAAATTGTTTTATTTTATTAGAAATCTAGTATTTTTTTCTTTATACATTTATTTTTTAATGTGTCCTTGCCCTAACTGAACTTAATTATTTTTAAGATCTTCAATGAATATTTATAATTCCAATGGTATTTTATATAATCTTCTTAATAACTTGGTATCAATAGCAGATAAACAAGCAGATTTTCAAAATGTTTTATTTCAATATTTTGGCTGAGCTAACATTTAGAAATTTATAAAAGATTTTCTTCATTTGGATGTTGAAAGTGTTTGATAAAATTATGTCCTAATATTTCCATAAAAGTTACAAGTTAAACCCAGAAGTATAATAATTGATTGCTAACTTTGACAACTTATGGTTATGTACATATTATATAAAGATTGCTTTTAGACCATAAAATTTGGGGTTCTCTTTAGCATGCCCTCCAATTTAATTTTTTTTATCACACAAATATAGCACAGAAATAATTAAGCTTGGTACTCTGAAAAGTCCATGAGTAGATTAATGTCTAGGTGTTCAAAACTAAATTGGGGGATAAAAAATACAGACATATATCAAATATGGAATATATATAAAATACAGAATTTTAACAAATTCTTCTAACATCCATTTTACAACATATTCAAAAGATCTCTTACTAGTTCTAATTTGTAACTACTAATTTTAAGAGGCAGACTCATCTGCAAATCCTTCCTCCACTCCACATACACAGGTGAAAGGAAAAGGCTGAGAATCATAAGATTATGTTCATGTACTTCCATTTTTAATATTTTTCTGGACTTGAATTAGAAACCATATTAAAATGTTAAGTATGTAATGTGAGACAAAATAAAAATTTTCCTTTGGAAAATTAGTCATAAAAATAATTTCAGAGAAAAAATATCAATTTATAAATCTAAGTGCAATGTATTTACCACTCTGACATATTTTTCTAATGGGGAAAAAAATCAATCTTAGCTAACTATAAAGTGGTTTACTACCATGATTTAAAAATAACCAAGGAAATAAAAATATTTGCCAACCAATGAATTTAGCATCAAAATAGAGAAGAGGAGTCATATACAAAAAAGGAGATGGTGGGGGGTGGTAAGGGAATAAATATTTACTGCATTTGAGACTACCATCCTTCTTCCCCCAGCCTACTCTAAAAGGCATCCAGGACTCCAACTTTTAGGCAGGATATTGGAAGAGTCTTTTCTGAATAACAGAGTAATACTAAGCAAATGACAACAACAAAAGCAACTGAAAAGTACAGGCATCAGGCTTTTGCTGAGGAAATGGCTGAACCACATCATGCTGGACACAAATTCACAAGTTAGGTTGACAAGCTCCAGCTATACCCAGAGATGTTCTAATCAACTTTTAGTGTCCTAAGGAGTGGGTCAAAATATGAGGGGGAAAAGTATCAACAACATTTGAATGTAATGACTTTTATATAATAAAGGCAAAAAAGAAAGAGAGAGAGAGAGGAAGGAAGGAAGAAAGGAAGGAAGAAAAGAGAGAGAAAGAAGAAGAAAGGAAGGAAGGAAGGAAGGAAGGAAGGAAGGAAGGAAGGAAGGAAGGAAGGAAGGAAGG